>PVIY010007480.1:0-81833 GCA_004026745.1 Myrmecophaga tridactyla | reverse complement strand
CCTGGAGGTTATTCTTATGCATTAAGTAGATATCACCTTGTTGTTCAAGATGTAGCCGAGAGGCTGGAGGGAACTGCCTGAAAATGTAGAGCTGTGTTCCAGTAGCCATGTTTCTTGATGATGATTGAACAATGATATAGCTTTCACAATGAGACTCTGTGAATGTGAAAACCTTGTGTCTGATGCTCCTTTTAGCTACCATGTCAACAGACGAGTAAAACATATGGAATAAAAATAAATAATAGGGGGAACAAATGTTAAATTCAGTTTGAAATGCTAGTGGTAAATGAAAGCGAGGGGTAAGGGGTATGGTATGTATAATCTTTTTTTTCTCTATTATCGTTTTATTTCTTTTTCTGTTGTCTTTTTATTTCTTTTTCTAAATCGATGTAAATGTTCTAAGAAATGATGAATATGCAACTATGTGATGATATTAAGAATTACTGATTGTATATGTAGAATGGAATGATATCTTAATGTTTTGTTTAATTTTTTTTTAATTAATAAAAAAAGTTTAAAAAAAAAGTTCATCTGCTGGGCAGGGCACCAGTGGCAGAATTCTCGCCTGCTGTGCCAGAGACCCAGGTTCAATTCCCGGAGCCTGCCCATGCCAAAAATATATAATAATAAATATAAATACATATATACAAAAGTTCTTTCATGAACTAGAGCAGATGTACAACACTATTAATAGGAATAAATAATAGAGAAGTATACAGGAAAAAAGAACATTGTAAACGATGGACTATAGTTAACAGTAATATTTTAAGAGTAACAAATGTACCACACCAATATTATGGGTCCATAATATAAGGGAAAAAGGAGTATGAGAGGATCAGGGTTTCCTTTAATATTTTTATTTCTTTTCTTGAGTAATGAAAATGTTCTCAATTTGATCATGAGGCTTTATGCACAACTGCGTGATGCAACTAGACACATTGTGAATATGTCTCAATAAAATTGCATTTAAAATAAAAGGCATGGGGTGGCTGCCGTGGCTCAGCAGGCAGAGCTCCGACCTGCCGTGCTGGAGGTCTGGAGTTCGATCCCTGGTGCCTCCTGCCCATATGCAAATTTAAAAATAATAATAATAAAATAAATAAACAAAAGGCCTGAAAGATGTTGCTTGTATTTTCCATTGAGTGCTAGAATTATAGGTAAATTCTTCCTGTCTTCTTAATGTTTATTATTATTTTCTAAGTTTTCCACAATGAATATGTGTTGTTTTATAATTTAGAAGAACACAATTTATTTTTCCATGTTAGAAATCAACTACATTTCTTGTTCTATCTCCCTTGCTATAGTTTCTAACAGGCAATGTATTTTTAAAAAGAAGAGTAACTAGAAAGCAGTAAGAATTACTTTGTTTGAGAGGCACATATCCTGGCTGCTAAGGCATTTTGAAAACTAATTAGGAGGAAATTCCAAAATTTCTATTTAAGTGGTAGCTTCATGGGAGTCAGTATGTAATTTCTGAGGCAACTGGGTAAATAGTAATCCTGATTTTGGAAATGAAAGTTTGGATTGATTGTTTTGCTTGTATTGATTTTAATCATTTCTGTCCCCCTTTAGATTTTCCAAACTTGATATCGCTTACCAATCTGGGATATATCCCTCACTGTGACTGAAAATCCTGGTACTTAAAAAAGTTTGGCTATTCCCTTTACTCAAAACACAGTCTCTTTAGGAGATAGATTAGTAGACAGCCCCAAGTTCAATATGAATAGCTATTCCCCTCCTATCTTAACCTTGTCAGTAACTTAAACAGAAATTCTCTTGCTATGTGTCAAAAGCCCAACCACCAAAGAGGAACCTCTTGAAAAGACCACCTGCCCCAGGGGATGCCTGGAAGGGTGAAAATCCCATGCACTTTCCCATTTCTTTTCCATTCTGGAGACATTTTATTTCAATGCTCTCTCCTCCTTTTCAAACTTTTTTTCCAGCTAGGTACCCATTCAGATATTAAAATTCCTTTATTCTCTTTAAGAAAACTCTATTGCAAAGTCATCAATACCCTTGACTCCAGTATGGATAAGTCTTGGATTTGTGTTTCGGAAGTAACCTAGGGGGAGACAGAAGGGTAGAGAGAAAACAGGAAGGGTAATATATTGAATGTATTCAGCAACATTTTCTCCATATGGGGCCTATGTGATTCAAGAAAACCTCATGTTCATTACCAAATCCAGAGATTATTTAACACAGATGTATTGAAAGGTTTCTTACCTTTTTTCCTCTTTCTCAAATTGCCTTATTAAAATCATAAGCAGGTTTTTTTAGGGGAAAAAAAAAAAGGCAACCCCTACAGTGAGCTTGGCTTGCTGTTTGGCCAAGGAATGATTCTTAAGCTCTAAGGCCCCGTCCTCCTTCCCACCTGGGTTCTGCATGTCCTTGGTTTTCAGAGCAGACTCTACTCACAGGGGCACAGCAAAGGACACGTCTGTACACACTGAGTCCAAGAGTTCTACCACCCCAAGCACATTCAAAGACAGTCTTTGGGTTTGCAGCTTTAGTCAAGAGAGTACAGTGCTCGGACATTCCCCTCCTAAATTCACAATGTTCTGAATCTGAACTAAAAGACTGAGAGTTCCCTGAGGGTTATGTCTTTAATTAATTCAATATTTATTGTGTAATACTATATATCAGGCATAGTACTTATTTGTCTTTGTAATACCAGGTCTTAGCTGTAATTCGGATATAATAAATATTTGTTTGCTTGTTTTAATGGATAAACATTTCTCCAACTCGAGCCTAAGAGGTCAATACCTGATTAGGTCATGACACCTCATAGATCCTCAAAAACTTTTGTTTTAATTGATTGTTTGGTTAATTAACAAATTTATCAATTTATTAATAGTGAGTAAAAAAATTAAACAATTGTGGCTGGTTGTGATGGGAAGTAATGTAGTTGTACAATGGAAGATTTTGACCTTTTGTCTTCCCAATTTTTGGTTTCTCTGTCTGTAAAAGTAAATAATAACCTTTATCTGATTGTATGGTAAGAATTAAATGAGTTAATGAACTAAATGCTTCCCATATTTTAATGAATGAAAGAATCTGACTCATTTTAATGAGTCAAAAAGTACTAGTTCCCCACCCCTAACCCCTGCTTCTGAATCTCAGTTCCTCTTCTTTAAAATGAGGATAATAATACCTACTTCAGAGAGATATTATAAAAATTAAATTTCTCCAAGAAATGCCTGAAACAATGCACAAAAATATTATTTCTCTTCATCTTACATTTCCCCCAATTTCAGAAGGAGGCCAGTGGGTGAGGATGAAAAAGGAGTAGCTTAGAGTCTCAGTGTCTGAATTTTTTTAACCCTTCAACAGCCCTTCTGGACAATTGTAGAAGAGACCAGTTGTCCCTAAAATCTTTGCTTCTCTTTTTCTTCTAGAATCCCTAGGTTTTTGCAACACCAACAGCCTAACAAAGAATATTTTTCCTAATATTAAAAGGAACCAGAGACCATTTTAGTTGGTTTATTCAGACCTGAGACATGTATCCATTCTTGAATCACTATGGCCAAGAGATTTTGGTATTTTACCAACAAATCTAGGTCACATGCTGTGCTTGTTTGAATCTGTTGTGGATCCCAGAAAAGCCATGTCCTTTAATCCTCATTCAGTATTGCTGGGTGAGAGTTTTTTGATTGTTTCCCTGGAGATGTGACCCACCCAAATGTGGGTGGTAACTTGTGATTAGATGTTTTTTTAGGAGATGTGTCTCCACCCATTCAATGTGGGATTTGCTTACTGGAGTCCTTCAAGAAAGAATCATTTTGGAAAAAGCTTTAGAGCCCACACAGCCAGTGACCTTTGGAGATGAAAAAGGAAAATGCCCCTGGGGGACCTTCATGAAACAAAAAGTGTGGAGAGAAAGCTAGCAGACCTCACCATGTTTACCTTTAGAGTTGAGACAAAAACCCTGAACATTATCAGCCTTCTTGAACCAAAATATCTTTCCCTGAATACCTTAGATTAGACATTTAGCCTTGCTTTAATTTGGACATTTTCATGGTCTTAGAACATGTAAACTTGCAACTTAATAAATTCCCCTTTTTAAAATCCATTCCATTTCTGGTATATTGCATTACTGCAGCTTCCAAACTGTTAGAACACATACCTTCATCTCTGGCTAAAGGAGCAGGCCAGCTGGGTTAGCCCCACCCAAGCCTTATGTATGAATTCCCAGAGAGGAAAAGATTATGAAACAGAAAAACAATAAACAACCAATACCATACAGTGGCTGATACCGCCTTTTCCCAAAGCTTTGACCCAGGATGCGTGCCATTCTTGGTTTCTTCTTACCAGTTTTCTTTGCAGGGTTATTTTCCTGCAGTCACGTTGCAAGTGTTGTATAAGTGCCTCCCTCTGTGGCAGCCCCTCCCTGAGCTACCAAGGTATGGTTGGTTGGGGAGACTGTTCAACCTCCTGACTACTTAAAACCTAGAGTCTGGGGACAAATTTTAGCAAGTCCCTGGTGATGTCACCAAAGGAGATTCTGCTACTAGGCATTCCCTTCTGACAGGAAAGAAATTTCTATTTGACCTTATTGACTGGCCCCATCAGCCTGTCAAGAAAGCTCTTGTAATTACTCTAGTCAAGCAATTTGCTTTTTAATCAAGATCAGAGCAGTTCTGCAGAATCTTCAGAAGGCACTGGACTACTCTCACCACCATGAACAAAAGGAACCCTTGAACAAATACAAGAACTTTAACATCTCTGGGTCCTAAATTCACCAAATTTTCCCAAGCTTGTTGAACATGGCTGAATTCTAGCGTAAAGAAAGTCTTTCAAAGTATTGAGAGCTTCTATAAATGATTCCAGGTACAATTCAGTCCTGACCATTTTCCATGCCTTTGATCCCCTTGTCTCCTTCTACCTGACCACACCCAGCATTTTTCAATCCCAACTGGACTTCACCCATGTATTCCTGTAGCACTTTGGCCTGCCGGAGGACTTACTGTGGTCAGTGTCTTCCTCTGCTTTTCTCTCCAATTCTTTTTTTAATATGCCATGATCTCATTTATTAACTAACATTGAATTAGCACTTTATAGTCTGAAAATTGCTTTTCACAAGCATTATTATGTATGAGAATCACAACAGCACTGAAATAAATGTTATTATTCTTTTATAGTAATACAGTAATACACATATTATAATTATAATATGATATTAATTTTTAAAATATATTACTATTATGCCATGAACTATTTTGTACCATGACAGGTGAAGAAACTGAGGCTCAAAGAGGGTTACGTAACAGCTTAAGGTCACATAGATAATAAGGAGCAGAGCCAGAGCTTGAAAGCAAGTCATTTCATTACAAATCCTCAGCTTGTCTTCCCATGACAGACTGTCTCCAATTATATCCTGTTTGATGATCTTGACTCCCCAGTAAAGCTGCATTCTCCTTGAGGGTAGGATGCAGGTCTTTTAGCTTCTAAGTTCAGAAAGCCTAGCTATGTGTGGAATAGGTATTCCAAAATGATTTGTTGGCAGAAGGAATGAGCACTTGTCTGTTTTTGTCTAAGCTGGGTCCTCTGGGAATTCAGCCTTAAGTTGGGGGGTAGGGAAGTCTTGTCACTGATGTCTAAAGTGAAGCCTTTGTCTAATAGCAGTTGGAGGAGTTCATTTATATATCCACTCGTTTAACGTAAAGTACTTGTTTTCTTCTCTTCAGGTCCTAGGCACGGGGGTAGGTGTGGCTATACATTTATTTACATCGCTAAACTAAACAGACATGAGTGCAACCTTGAGGAACTTATACCTGTATGAGAGTCTTAGAATCTAATAGGTACAAAGTCTATAAAACTAGAGGAAAATGTAGGGAAGCATCTTCAGAAACTTGCATTAGACAATGGTTTCTTAGACTTTGCAGCCAAAGCACAAACAACCACAACAAAATAGATAAATGGGACCTCCTCAAAATTAAAAACTTTGTGCATCAAAGGACTTTGTCACAAAAGTGAAAAGACCACCTACTCGATAGAAGAAAATATTTGGAAGCCACATATCTGATAAGGTTTAATATCCAGAATCTACAAAGAAATCCTACAACTCAACAAACAACTCAATTTAAAAATGGGCAAAAGACTTGAATTGACATTTATTTAAAGAGGACTACAAATAGTTTAAAAGCACATTAAAGGATGCTTATCATCACTATTATTGGGGAAATGCAAATCAAAACTGCAATGAGATCATTTCACACCCACTGAAATGGCTACTATTAACAAAACAGAAAACTATAAGTGTTGGAGAGGATGTGGAAAAATAGGAACACTCATACATTGCTGATGGGAATGTAAAAGCTGCAGCTGCTGTAGAAGACAGTTTGGCAGTTGCTCAGGAAGCTACATACAGAATTATCAATCCCACTACTAGGTATATACCCTGCAGAATTGAATGCAGGGATGCGAAAAGATTATTTGCACAACGTTCATAGTGGCATTTATTCACATTTGTCAAAAGATAGAAGTAACCCAAATGTCAGTAAATGGATACTCAAAATATGGTGTTTTATGTATATAAATATGAGGAACATTACTCAGCTGTAAAAAGGAATGAAGTCCCTATGCATGCAACAACATGAATGAAGCTTGAGGACATTATGCTGAGTGAAATAAACCTGCCACAAAAGGGCAGTGATTTTTTTTTTTAATTTTAACATGGGCAGGCACTGGGAATCAAACCTGGGTCTCTGGCATGGCAGGCGAGAGCTATGCCTGCTAAGCCACCATGACCCACCCCAAAAAGGCAATGATTTTTGTCATACTCATTTGATCCCACTGATATGAACTAAATAATAAGCAAATTCATAGAGTTAGAATTTAGAATACAGGTTACTGGGGGATAGATTGGGGTTAAAGAATGGGGAGCTGATACTTAATTTATACAAAATTTCTATTTAGGTTGATTGTATAGGGTTGGAAAAGGCTGGTGGTGATGGTAACACATTATTGCAAGTGTAATTAACACCATTGAATTATATAGGTGAATGTGGTTGAAATGGGAAGTTTTGGGTTGTGTATGTTACTAAAATGAAAGTTAGAAGATAAAACATGGGATTGTATAAAACAGTAAACTCAGCTGTGGACAATGGACTGGGGTTAATAGTTTAAGCATACAAATGAGCTTTCATGAATTATAACAAATGTACGACACAAATACAAGATGTTAATAATAGAATGGTATATGGGAAAATATATCTAATGTAAACTATGTACTATAATTAATAGTACTATTTTAATATTCTTTCATCAATTGTAACAAAGGTACCAAACTAATACAAAGCGTCAACAATAGGAGGATATATTGGGAACATTGTAGTTGTTACATGACTTTTCTGTAAATCTATTTCTAATTAAAAAATAAGTAAGGAAACATTATGCTAAATGAAAGAAATCACATATAAAGTACCACATATTACATGATTCCATTTATATAAACTAAACATAAAATAAGTCTATAGAGATGAAAAGGATTAGTGGTTACATAGGGCTGAGGAAGGATAGAGGGATTGAACAGTCACTGCTGAGGGGTATGGGGTCTGTTTTTTTGGAGTAATGAAAATGTTCTAAAATTGATTGTGGTGATGAATGCACAATTCTGTGAATATACTAAAAGCCATTGAGTGCGCACTTTGGATGGATTGTATGGTATGTGAATATATCTCAATAAAACCTGCTGGGACCTTTGTTTGTACCCTATGATGGCCTCTAGAGACCAAGGATCCAGAGACAAAGGGTGATGAGTAAAAGGACAGAGCATAATCATTGTTCATAACCTGCAGAAGCAGCAATTGCAGTCTTGTGGCCAAGCTTGTCTGAGGGACATCAGGTGTGCAATTTGCAAGCTAATGACAATCGACATGAATATTGATTGTCCTGACCAGCTAATTACGACTCTGTAATTTCCCAGATCCCAGGATTTCTTCCCTTACTGCCACACTGAAAGTCTCCCCATAAGATCTCATCTGTTTGCCCTCAAACCATCACTAGAGAGAAGCCTCTTCTCCCATCAGCCTTCCCCATGTCCTTTCCCAGCCTGCTCTCCTCTCAGTAGTGGCATCACTATATTCCAGTGGACCTTTCAGCTTGTTGCATAATCAGCTCATTTTCTGAGACTTCCCCAACCCCCACCATTAGCTCAGGGTGTTGGAACTTTGCTGTGTGCTGCTGACCTGGTCATTTAAGATCTCAGCTGTTCCTGGTCCATAGCAACCCCTTCAACGGGGGTCTCCTTTCAGAAACAGCTGCAAAATCTTCAGAAAGGAAGGGAGGAGACACACTTAGCCTGATAACAAGCCAATAAGGGGTGGCTTGTTTACCCAGGAAAGCTGCTCTGCAGATGTATCCACGGTGGAGACCCAGGAACTCTCTCTACATCCCCGGAGGGAGGTTATTTGTGCTGCCTCTGTGTGAAAACTCCCCATCACCAATGAACCAAAACCAAGAATCACAACTCCACCCCTGTTCCAAGGGGAGAAGCCTGGAAAGGCTTCTTGCTTTTTCCATAATGATTCATAAAAATCCTTGTCAGTGATTACAAAAAGTTTATCTTGCATGTGCACACATATAACATCTACTCATTTAAGCCAAACTAACAACAGGGAAGAAGTGCATTTGCTGGGCGCTGAATACATGCATTTTCAACATGCATTTTCTTTTTTTTCTTTTTTTTTTTTTTAATGTCTGACTCTTATTTACTTGCAACTTTTAGAAAATCTTATTTTTTACTGGACTCAGACTTAAAGGTAAAAGCTCTCAGGGAGGACAGCCCCTGTCTCTTGGCAGTCTGTTCCCAGCATTTTTCTTTGGCCTCCTTCATTCTCTTAGCCAAAAGTTTAGCATATTCTGCAGCCTCTTCCTTATTTTTCTTAGTACGCTGTTTCTTTGGGGCAATATGCAGACATTTATGTTGCAGAATATGTGGCATAACAAGCTGCTGAATCTTGGGCGCTTTGGTCCTGGGTTTCTTACCTTCTTTGTCCAGGGGCTTTCTCACAACATCCTGGTGGACATCTTCTTTAGAGAGACTGAAAAGTTTATGGATTCTTCTCTTTTGGGCCCCGGGCAATGAGGCACAGTGGTATCAGTCAGTCAGTCCAGGAATTTCCTTCTCTCCTCTTTTCACAATAACCAAGTTGAGAGGACTCAGATTGGTACCCACAGTGCAATCCTGAACAGATTTGCCTTTTCTTTCTCCAGTTCTCCTTGGTGTGTAACAGGAATGCCCCTTACTCAGGAAAAGGCAACACTGCCACGAGTTAGGACACTCTGCTTGTGGGGAAACCTTGTTTGTCATTTCCGCCACTGATGGGAACAACATAACCTTCCACTCTTCCCAGAGCATCAGGGGCAACTTCTGTGGCCATTTGCTTCTCATAAAAGGTACATAGTTTGTGCTCATCGTCCACTTCAATGAGCTTCTGGCAGCCAGTGACTGGGAAGGAGATGCTCACTTTCATGCTGGGGCAGCCAACCGCCTCCAGGCACTACAGGAAAGAGGATACGTTTTCTTATGAAGACTCAGGGTGAGCCATTGATGAATGAGGAAACCAAGGCACAAACAGACTTAATAACTTGCCCAACTCAGAAGTGGTGGGGTCAGGATTTGAACTCAAGTATGCTCCAAACCACTATCCATTCTGCTGCCTGCATGCCGACCAATCTGTACCCTCCAGTTCCCTGATTGGTAGAGAGCCAGGCATTTAGTGGGTACTCAGTAAGGGTTAGTTGAATGGATTATTTTTTCAATCAAGAAAACTGTTTCGGGGACCGCTGGGGTCGTACATATATTGTTTCCTCTGCCTGAAATGTTACTCATCCCCAACCCCTTAGACTACCTGGAAAACATCCTTAATCATTTCCTCCAGAATCTTACATGTCTCTACTACTGCCTATGTCATAATTTCTTAGGTATTACAGATTTTTAATTATCTCTCTATCCCATGAGAGCTAGGCAGAATTGCCTTAAACTCTCTATTTTCATGGCCTTAGGAAGTTCTCCCTCAATATTTCTGCTAATTTCTGGTGCTTTTTCATCTACTGCTCCTTATTCTTCCATTATAGCTTTTGTCCATCACTACACAACACTGAGATAAAACTTAACACCTCCTTTGCTCTTTACAAGTAATACCAAGTATTCATGGGTCTCAGATTTTCCAAAGATTTGGGGGGTGGGCATCAAAAGTATTCAAATGCTATGGCACTCTGATTTCTACTATCTTGTTTACTCCTACCTCTATCCCTTTCTCTTCCCCTTTCTTTTGAGAGCAAATTCCTCATACAGTCTATGCAGAGCAATTTTCCCCAGAAACCTGACTTCAACCAACGCTAAGGTCTTGGGGTGAAGGAAGCTCAGAGGGTAAGGATAGAATATGGTGGGGGGGGGGTGCTTACATTGTACTCCAAGCACTCATATAGCCAACAAATATGTATTTAGCACCTACTATATATGAGGTAACTGGTATACAGAGATGGAGAAAAGACAAGATTTCTATTGTCATTAAGCTTACCTTCAAGTAGAGGGAACAGAGAACAGATTAACAACATGATTTCAGAATGTGGTGATGTGAAAGTAACTTGGTGGGGTAGATGGTGACTAATTAGGATGGTATGGTCAAAAATGGCCTGTCACAAAGGTAAATCAGAATACAGGGTAAAGGATGATATTGTCTGTATTTTAAAACTCCAAGTTCTGTGTGAGACCAAAGGAAGAAATGTTGATTGTGTCCAAATTTGAATTTTCCATAGCACACTATCTATTTAACCTGTCTGGTCAATGTATTTAAACAATCTAATTACACGGGTCCTAGAACAGGTAATGAGATCTTGTTACTCTGTACAGGTTAAGATAATACTGATACATTTCAGAGTACTTTGGGCAGAAAATATAAAAACATTTGCAAAGTTCCCTTGAGGGAGTGGGGAAAACGTGAAACTATTCATCTTCCCCCCTGAGGAATTCCTGATCTTATCTCAAGCATTAGGGACTACCAATTTAATAAGCTAAGCCTTTGATCTTGAGGCTTGCCCTTATGAAGCTTATTTCTGCAATTGCAAGGCTAATCCGACTATAATTATGCCTAAATCATCCCGAGAAAACTTCATTTGTTGCTCAGATGTGACCTCTCTAAGACAACTCTGCAAATAAACTCACTAACCTCCCCCCCCTAGGTGGGACAAGACTGCCAGAGGTGTAAGTCTCCATGGCATTGTAGGACATGACTCCAAGGGATGAGTCTGGCCCTGGCATCATGGGGTTGAGAATGCCTTCTTGACTAAAAGGGTGAAAAGAAATGAAACAATTTAAAATTTCAGTGGCTAAGAGATGTCAAACAGACTTGAGAGGTTATGCTGGAGGTTACTCTTGTGCAAGCTTCGGCCACATGTTGCCAATTGCCACAGTATGCCAAGCCCTAACCAACATTCCTGGAAACCCTAAAGAATACCTTGGGCTCTATCTAAGATCATATATATTTTACTTAAGTTTATTTTTTTGAAACTTAAAACCTCCAGATTGTTCATATGCCAGATAAGCCCTGAAACACAGAGGAAATAGTCTCTCCAAAAACATCAACTAGTTTCATTCCTCTACCCCATAAGGTCAACACCCTTTTCCAGCATAAAGAAGATAAAATGGTTGTTTTGGTTTGCTAAAGCTGCTAGAATTCAATATACAAGAAATGGATTGGCTTTTATAAAAGGGTGTGTTAGTCTGCAAGCTGCCGGAATGAAATATATCAGAAATGGAATGGTTTTTTAAATGGGAATTTAATAAGTTACACGTTTACAATTCTAAGGACATGAAAGCGTCCAAAGTAAGGCACCAGCAAGAGGTTACCTTCACTAAAGAAAGGCTTATGGGTCAGAAACACCTCCATAAACTGGGAACTCACGTGGCTGGCATCTGCTGGTCTCTTGCTCCTGGGCTCCATTGCTTTCAGCCTCTGTTCCTGTGGGGGTTCCTCACTTTGCTTCTATGGGGCTGGCTTTCATCTCTTGGCTTCCCTTGGTTCTCTCCAGGTTATGGCTTGCTTAACATATCATGGTGATGTCTACTTGGCTCCAAGTATCTCCAAACATCTGTGTCTCAGTTCTCTAAAACAACTGTTCTCCAAGCATCTACATCTGCTCTCTCACCCTCTCCACATACATGGGTAGAGTCACTCTCCTGGCCCAAGATTCCTTGATCTAGACCTTAGCTTCCATGGTGATACCTTTGAAGTCATTTTTCCTTCTAAGGCTTCTGTCATTTATGATTCTCTCCAAAATGTTTCCTCTTTTGAAGGATTCCAATAATCTAGTCAAGACCCACCAGGAATGGCTGGAGTCACATCTCTCTCTCTAATCAAAAGGTCACACCCACAATTGGGCATGCCACATCTCTGTGGCGATAATATAATTAAAAGCTCCCAACCTATAGTATTGAGTCAAAATTAAAAGAAATGGCTGCTCCCACAAGATTGGATCAGGATTAAAACATGGCTTTTCTGGGGTACATAATACTTTCAAACTAGCAGAAAAAGATTTAAGTTAGAAATTACAATTCTAAGACAAGAAAATGTCCAAATTAAGATACCAACAAGAAGATACCTTCACTCAAGAAAGGCTGATCAGGTCTGGGGCTTCTCTGTTACTTGGGAAGGCACACATGATATCTTCTGTCCTCTTCTCCAGGCTTCTGGTTTCAAATGGCTCTCAGTATCTCCAGGCATCTTTGGCTGAGCTTATTCCAAGATGTTCTCCTTTTAAAGAACTTCATTAAGCTGAAATCCCACCTTGACTCACCTTGAATGGAAAGAGTCACATCTCCGTGGAAACAACCTAATTAAGAGGTACCATCCAACAATAGGTCTGCCCCCACAAAACTGGATTAAAATAACATGGCTTTTCTGGGGGTACATACCTGTTTCAAATCAGCACATTTCACCTCCTAGACCCTAAAAGACATGTTCTTTCCATATAAAAAATATAATCATTCCATCACAATATCACAAAAGCCTTCAACCATTTCAATAACAGTACAAATACAATACAAGGTCCAAAATAGTATAAAATTTCATCAAAGTCTTTACAGCCATGTCCTTTCCTAAGACAAAATTCTCCTCTAACTGTGAACCTGTAAAACTCAGAACAGTTATCTGCTGCCATTTTACAAAGGAGAAACAGGGAATGGGAGAAACATTTCCATTTCCACAGGGAAAAATTGAAAGGAAAGCAGGGGTCACTGGACCCAAACAGTTGTGAAAACCTGCACAAAGTGGCCCTTCTCTCTTCAAACATTGGGGTGAGGGTTGCAACATATCCAAGCTTTGGGAAGACCCCTTTGTTCTCAGCTCTACCCTCTTCAAGCATCTTGGTGGCAACCCAGACTCTATGCCATCTCTGGAGCACACATTCAATCCCTTCAGAACAGTGGGATGGTGGCCAGACCCTCCCTATCCCCAGGGAATGTGCTCCACCCTCTCTGAGGTCTGAGGCAAACTCTTCTTGATCATTGAGGAGGAAGGTCCACCTCTGTTTGCAGGGCAAACTCACCCTCTCCACATGCATGGGTGGATTCACTCTCCTGGCCCAAGATTCCTCGATCTAGACCTTAACTTCCATGGTTATATTGTTGAAGTCATTTTTCCTTCAAACTGTCCCTTTCTTGTCCCTTTTAGTCCAGATTGGCAGTGGTTCCATTCATAGAGATATCACAAAAGTTTTTTTGACTTGGCATGCAGCATACAGTGGTCAAAACCATCAAATAATAGGACTTTCCACAAATCCTTTCTAGGTAACTCCATCTCCAATCCTGTCCTTTTCTGGAATGGCTGACTTGTTCCATGTTTGGTTATATCTGCATATGTGGCAATATTTTCTAGGGTTCTACTTTCCAAAAGCTTAGAATTTTCCAAACTATCAGTTTCTGGTTTCTTTTTAAGCAAGAGTTCAGTTATCAGCTTATCTCTTTCCTGTGACATTTTACTATAAGCTGCAAGAAGAAACCAGACTGCATTTTCCACAATTAGTTTGGAAATGTCCTCAGTTAGATATCCAAGCTTATCATTTTCAAATTCTACTTTCCATCCAACAACAGAATTCAATTTTGCCTAATTCTCTGCCACTTTAAAACAAAGATCTTCTTTCTTCCAGTTTGCAATGACACATTCATCATTTCTGTCTGAGACTTTATTGGAAGAACATTTAGTGTCCATATTTCAACCAACAGTCTCTTCAAAGCATTCTAGGCCTTTCCTTTTATGCTCTTCAAAATCCTCCCATAAGCTTCCCCTTATCCATTTAAAAAACCTTTTCAACATGGTTTGGTATTTGCAATTTTGAAGCAGCACCCCACTTCTCTGGTACCAATATCTGTTTCTTGGTTTCATCTCTTTGCTCTCTGTGTTGGCTCAGAGCTCTCTTTCTCTCCATAAACTCTTTTAAGGACTCCAGTAAACTAATTAAAACCCACTTTGGATGGGTGGGGTCACATCTCCATGGAAACAATTTAATCAAAAAAATTTCATTGCCTAGATATCCCTGAAAATTGAGAGTATAATCAACTAAGAAGGAGCAAGTGTAACTGAGAAATTAGAATTTAACAAATGATTATGACTACTGATTCATTTTATAGATACTTCTTTTTAGCGTCTAGTATCAGAAAAGCCAGCAGGAAATACCTGAAATTGTTGAACTATCATCCAGTAGCCTTGATCTTTGATAGTGAATGTATAACTATATAGCTTTTATCCTGTGACCAGGTGATTGTAAAAATTTTGTGAATGCTACTGCCTTTACCCAGTTCAGGATAGATGAGTAAAAAAATAAAGACATGAATGGACAAAAATAATAGCTCCAGCATATGGAGAAAAATAACCCCACATAAACTATGGACAATAGTTATAGTACTACTTTAATTATCTTTCATCAAGTTTAACAAATATAAGTACTGTTAGAGAAAATACTAGAAATCCAAAAAAAGTGTTACTGATTGTAACAAATTTCACACACCAATGCAAGTATTGATGGTGGGATGGTGTATGGGAATCCTGTATTTTATATATGATTGTTCTATAAACACACAACTTCTCTAATAAATTTTTTTAAATGGCCTGTCTATGGGGGTAACATTTAGACTGAGAGTTAAAGAAAATAAGAACATAGCTGTGTGATAAGTTTGAAAAGATTGTTGTAAACTGAAGAAACTAAGGGCAAAAATTCTGAGGTGTCTTTGAATTGTGTGTGTTCTGGAAAGATGTAAGTTTGGGAATGCCATAAAAGAGGAAGAAAGTAATAAAAAGTGGCAGATCATGTAAAGGATTTAGTTTTATTTTTCCCTAAGTCTAATGGAAATATATTGCAGAGTTCTAAGAGATGGGAATGATCTAATTAGATTATGTTGATAAGAGATTTGGCAGTGAGAGATTTCAAGGAAGAATTATATCAGGGAGTTTTTGGCCTTCTACCACTTCATTGGCTCCTACTCCAACCTCACTCTCACTCTCTTTCTATTCCATATCTCTCTTCATCAAATAGAAAATAAAGTCCTCCCTTAGACAGCTACATAACTCCACCCAGACCCCAAGCATTATCAGAAGAATTCTGGCAGCTACTGGAACAAAAATGATTAACTGTTAAAACAACAACAAAAATGATGTGTTGTGAAGTCTTCAACATATAATTTATTTACAAAATTACAACAATAATAGCACAAAGGGTAGGAGAGGTTGTTGTTAAACAGTTGCAAGGGTCTTTTGTTTTGGGAGAAATGATAAAAGTACTCATATAAAGTAGTAAATAATAAGTCAATAAATCATATGGTGATTTCTAAGGTACTTATTAAAAGAATGGCAAAAGAATATATAACTAAAAACTCAAAGAGGAGGAGAATACTTGACTAATCCAAAAGAAGATAAGAAAGGAGAAATAAGAAACAAGATGCAAAAAATGAAAACAAGATGGCAAACATAAAAGTAACTATATTGGTAAGGACAATAAATGTAAATGGTTTAAAAATAAAATTGAAAGCAATATTGTAAGACTAGCAAACAAAAACCAACCACATACTGTTTATAAGAGATAGAAATTAAATTTAAGTCCACAAAAAGTTGAAAACAAAAAATGAAAAAGAAACACTGTCCAATGCAAACCTAGTAAAAAAAAAAGAGCAACTGTTACTACATTAATGTCATATGAATTAGACTTTAAGACAAGAGAAAAAGAAGACCGTTCACAATATTAAAAGCAACAACTCAAAAAACTACAGCAATCTGAAAGTCATTAACAACATGGCCTCCAGATATGTAAAACAAAATTGACAGTACTAAAGAGATTTAAAAATCGACAATCATAACACAAGGGTCAAAGAGGAGTCACAAGGAAAATTAGAAAATATTTTCAACAGAATGACCATGAAAATACTACATATTAAAACTTGCGGTATGAAGCTAAAGCAATGTATATATTAGGAAGAGGAAAAAGGTTTAAAATCAATTACCTAAGCTTCCACTTTAAAAGGCTAAAAACTGAAGAGCAAATTAAATCCAAAATTAGTAGAAAAAAGAAAATATAACAATGAATATAGACATCAATAAAACAAAAAAAGAAAACTAATAGAGAAAAAATGAACAATTCAAAAAAGTGTTTCTTAAAAGATTAATAAAATTGATAAACCTCAAGGAAATAAAAAGAGTGAAGATGCAATATTAAGGGAAAAATAAGATCATCACTACAGGTGTTACAGAAATTATAAGTATAATGCAATACATGTCCCTACAAAGTGACCAGAGCCAGAATATGTAAAGAATTCCTGCAAATGAATATGAAAAAGAAACAAACGATATAAGTTTTAAGAAGGCAAAATTTTGGGCCACCACATAACATAATATACAAATGTCAATATGCAAATGAAATTAATAGTCGTCAAGAAAATGCAAATTAGAGTCACAATTAAATATACCCCACCCCACCAGAATGACTAAAATTAAAAGAATTAACTGAATCAAGTTTTTTAAGATTGAAGAACAACTAGAATTCTCAAACACTACGAGAGGTAGTACAAATTGATGTGCTTTGGAAAATTGTTTATCAGTAACTATTAAAGCTAAACATATATGTCTCCATGAGCCAGCAAGTCCAATCCTATGTATATAGTCCTCCAAAATGAATACTTATGTTCAGCAAATGCAGGTATAAAAATGCTCATAACAGTTTTGTCATTAAAGTACAAAACTAGAAACAATCAAAATATCCAAAAGCAGGATGGATGAATCTATTGCTACACTCAAGAGCATGGATGAATCTCACAGACATACTACTAAGCAGAAAGAAGCCAGATACAAGCAGTTTCATACAATATGAGCTCATTTCTATGAAACGAAATTCAAAACCACAAATTGAATCTATTAATGTATCAGTGATTTCCTTTTTGGTGATGTGTATTGGCTAATAAGTGGCATGAAGAAGTTTTCTGGGGCGCAGGAAATGGTCCGTGTCTTGATCTGAGTGATGGTATCACAGGTGTATAGACATGTAAATATTCACTAAGTACTGCATCTAATATGTTTGTACTCCACTGAGTTACGTCTCAGTTAAAAGGTGAAAAAACAAAAAGTATTATTATTGAAATATTCCTTAAGCAAAAGCAAGTTAGCCATTGGAAACAATAGTCATTATAATAACAGTAATTACAACTTTCCACTAAAGACACCCTCAGGACAGGATTGTAGCTTATTTATAATTATGCTCTTACTTCTCGGCACATAGGAGATGTCCAATACATAATTGGAGAATTGTTCAGAATTAGAATAATGGGAGGTATAAGTTTTTCATGCTTCACCTTCTAGAGTGCTCTCTCAAGCTCATCTGATGGTGGAGTACAGATGGCAACTCTTCAGGAATCCATTGTTCCCACTGTGTTGGGCCAACAAATCATGCCAGCTACCATGCAGAGAAAGTGAAACTTCTTAAAGCATTAATCCCATTGAGTCCAGAAGCTGGCAGATACCTTGGAATGCTGAGAGGTAAAAGAATGTCCAATGATGTCAAGTGGCCTCATTAAAGGCTTAGAGGGCAGAATACATAAATAGGATTCAAAACAGAGGGATAATAGTGGGGGTAACAGTGAAGTGACCTTGAGAACTTTAAAAATGAGGTTTCTCTTAAAATGAGTTTACCTGAGAGATCCGTCAATGTCACATAACCAGTTATTAAAGAGTTCAAGAAATGCTCAAAAATTCCAGTAAAGGTGATTAGGGAATAGCCACAGGGAAGCATAAGTTATACAAGTCTATCTCAAGCTGTATAAACTTAGCATCAACTTGGCACAGCAGGTTTTGCCAATTTAACAAAGAAAATCAAACTGATTCTTGGAAACCTAGCCAGAGTTGATCCTTCATCAAATGCATTGACTCTTGTTTGAAGAAAGGATGTGTTAGCATAACAGTAGCGATGGGCATGCCATCTCTAAAGGGCTGTCCCAAAGGGAACACACGTGTCAAGTTTTGCCTAGCTGTGTCTTGACTTTGCATTAGAAAGCAGAAGTATCGTGCAATGAAAGGAGCATACTACTGAACAGCAAGTGGAGATTTTCTGTATCATTGTTGCCTAGATGAAATTGCTTTGGGGTTTTATCACCTCCCTTTGCTCTGATTCCTTTGCTCAGAAATGCTCTGAGAAATGTTCTGAGGCCATATATAATTTCCCACGTGGAACCACAAATGATAAGCCTCATATAATTTCCCATAGGGAGAGAATGTGACTGGTGAACATCATGACCTGATTGGTGGTAATGGTTATTAGCTAATATTTGTTGATCATTTGAACAACCAGCTACTGTACTATATTACTCAGAATAGGCCAAAATTGCTGTTTCAAAAAACATGCATCTCAGTGGCTTACCCCAATAAAAGTTTAAAAGTTTTTCACTCACATATGATCTAGTTGGGTTTTTGGTGGAGAAGGGCAGGGAGACTCTCACCCACACATTATATTGGATTAGGTCTCTCCTATCTTGGCACCATCATCTCCTAGTTCCTCGGAGACCTCTTCAATCAGTTGGTTGATAAAGAGAGCAAGGATTGCACATAGGAGGTTTGCTGGGCCAGTCTACACCACCGTGCTCACATTCCAATGGCAAGAACTCAGTCACAGGTTCACATCTAACTGTAAAGGAAGCCGGTAATGTCATCTCCTTGAGTACTCAGAAAGGATAAGCTACAAATTGGTGAGTACTAATATCCTAATAGTCTCTGCCCCCTCTACTAAGTGCTTTGCATGAGTTATCTCATATAATCCTCATTACAATCCTAAGAAGGAGGTACTCTTATTATCTGTCTTACAAGAGAGAAAACTGAGGCACAGAGAGGTTAAGTAACTTGACCAAGAACAAGAAACTAATTATGCCTGAGCCAAAGAGACATTAGAATACAGGTAATTCATCTCCAGAGTCCATGCTTTAACCACTACAACACAGAATATATTTATTGTGGCAAGTAATAAATTGGCATTTGGGCTTATAAATTTCAGTATATTTACAAAACTGTGATTTTGAACTTGTAAAGGGAGAACTAGATTCTAGAACACAATGACCCACCAAAGTACTTCTTCCTGTGAAGCCCTGATGGGTGGCCAGCCAACTCTTCTAGCTGATAATACATCCTGCCTGGGGAAATTGTGGCAAGTAAGGATAAAAGCTTACTTATCATAGTAAATGAGGACTTGCCACCAAGTCAGGCATGACACCTAGTGTCTTGTATGAACTGAACATTTTAAATCCTTATAACAACTTTAAAAATAGGTATTACTATTATTAAAAAATTGCATTATTTTAGAAAGAGTGTGAAAAAAAGAAGTTAGATTTCTAGGTTCTATTTCTAGCTCTGTTTCTGTTTTCTAGCTAGCCAGCCAGCCTGTCTCTCCCCTTTTCCCTCCATTAATTGCAAAAGATAGAGAAGACTATAGACTGGGTATAAAACACTTTGTCATGCTTGAATGAGAGACACTGTATCATGACCAGCACAAATTCAGAATTGATCATGTTATGAAATCCACATTGTGATATAATATATTGGGTTAATGTTCTGCAGGAATAGTTTTACTCTGAATTCATAAGATCAGAGAAAGTAAAATTGCATTTTTAGGTGGGAATACGAAAGATGGATATAGCACATGGAAAACAGAGGATGGTTTTAAGCAAAGCTAGCCCTATACCAACTTATAATGAACTGGAATTTGTCACTATTCTATCCTCTTTTCCTTCTGCACTATTTCTTCCTCTTGAAGTGCCCCACTCACCTAAGTACCAGTTTTTTTCAGATCATCTGTGTCCCCAATATTAGTCTCTTGATAAATTACCCATATTAGCAGTATTACATTTTAGAGAAGGAATCTCAAGGAAGAAAGAGACCATACTTAATACTGTGGACCCATATCTATCCCTCCATTTTGACATTTGCATCAACATCCTTCTGTTTGGAGTGGATGGTGAGGAAGCCACAGATCCTTCTCAATATTGCTAAATACCTTTAATCGGTGAACTTAGAGTATTACTGTTTTCCCTCCAGTGTCATCAGTATGGCCATCCTAGATTGCAATGATTATGGTAGTTTTCAAACTGAACACCGGAGTTCCATAAGACACACTGAGAGTTTCCATGGAAGAAAGTTCGGTCACGGTGAACATGCCCCGTGTGGGCCTTGGTATGTACATTCTTAGTCTAGGATAGAGTTTTGACTATGGGACATTTGCCATAGAGTTCCAAGATAGCAGGTCTCTATCAAGTTCCTCCTTTCTCTAACTTAATCAAATAGTCCAGGGTCATGAAAACACTAATGTCTGTGCCAACCATTAATTACTTTTGATCCATAGACAAATCTTTATGATGCCGAAGCAAAGTCCTTCAAAAGTTGGGAGAAACTCTTTTTCATAATCTCCACCATACACTGTCCCACATTTCCCCAACAGGACTCCTTTCACTTCCAGTCTCATTGATGGAAATGGTCCTCCGATTTCTACAAACAGCCCCTTTCTCACCTCATGGCACACCAGTATGAATATACGGGTTTGGGTTCAGACAACTGATGTCCTCTTCATGTCATCCAATCCTTTTCCCTTTGATGGACCAAGGCATAGATCTCTTTTTAAAGAAGCCTCAAACTCATGTAAAGCTCAGATAAATAGATGGCTGAAGGCTATGGTCTCCATTACTTCACAGATATATCTAGATACCCTGAATTTAATTTGGGCGCATCTGGTACCCTCTGCCTCACGGTCCACAAATACACACAAAAGTACAAATCCAGACTCAAAGTTCACCATCACAGTATCTTCCCCAATCTTATACCATCCAATTTCTAAAAATTAAAAAAAAAAAAACTGCTTCGAAGAGTACCCAAGGAGAGAAGCTGGAATCAGTGTAAATGAGAGGAGCTGACATGAAGTGAGAGAGATTGCTGTGCAATGAAGGATTGCCAGAACAGAACACTCCAGACTCCGATGAAAGCAAGCCCTGCCAATGCCATGATGTTGGACTTCCAGACTCCAAACTATGAGCAATACATTACTATTGTTTAAGCCCCCCCCCCTCCAAAAGGTTGCCTAAGGCTGAGAATCCCCTTTTAAAGGATTCTTTCTTTCTCTCTTTCCTCTACGTGCAACAATTGTCTACTTTTCAAACATGCTTATATGGCTCTCATAACAACTAAGCATCCCCTTATTAGGAATTTGACTACTGTAGTTATAAGTCTCAAATCCCTTAATAGTCTCCCAGTGACTTTAAGAATTATTATATGGAAACAATCAACATTTTTACTCCTGCTTTGACATTGTTTGGACATCTCTCTGGGACTCCCCATTCCACTAATCATACAGCAAAGAGAACATAGTTCTTAGTTTAAAATATGAGGTACTGTGTCACACATCTTGTGTTTCAATAAATCCATCATTAGAGAGAGGGAGAGACCTCAGTGGAGCTTAAGCTCTTTGGCTTATTAAGTAGTGTAGAAATTCTTGGACTAAATTAGCTATACAACATCAAGTTCACATTGGTTTCTCTGATCTCATTATTTTTGGATCCTCATTAAAAACAGGGTATTAGTAATTCTAATTTCAAAGTGTCTCCCCACACTCACAGACACACAACCTTGGTTTAAAAATAAAAAATAAACTCTTATTCATACACATATGAGGAGGTTGTTCACTTTGGTTCATTATTTGTAAATAATGCAACAAGCCCGTGAGACTTTTTGTTGAGAACACCCTGCAAATATATGTGGACTCTACATGCATAGGTTCATGATTGCCTACTGTCCTTCAACAGATTCTTTAGGAAGAAAAAGGTATTGAAATATATACTCATGGATTACTTGGAGAATTAGGGAATTTTAGTTTCAAGAACTAACTTTAGTGATTTAGAATAGTACGGGAGCTTTGAGGTGCCAGCATAGCCAAGTAGTCTCAGAAAAGAAACAATGGTACAAATAGCACCTCTGCTCTTCCTGATTCAATCTGAAGCAAAGTTTACCTTCAGATCCTGACCATTTTTTTCCCCTTTTTTCACAATGAGCACAAACTTTATTAAACAGTTAAAATGTGCCAAACTCTTCCTGGACCCAGAAGTTATGACAGTGAAAAAGCATGGTCTTTCCTGAAGAATCTTAAAGTCTATTGGGAGACACTGGTTCATAAACAGTTAATAACAATCTATAATATAAGGGGTGGATTAAAGGAGAAAATTCTTAGGATCCTTTCCACACATGCTGCAAAGGCAAGTGTTAGCATTACATGGTGGGGCGGAGAGGGGATCTTTTCTCCTCTTCTCTTGACAAGGAGCTTCTGCTCCTCTTCCATAAGGGACACATTAGAATATGCCCTTCAATACCTCGTTCCAAAACAGAGGAGTCAGCCATTCCAATTGACCAGTTTGCCATTCACTGAGCACCTTCAAGATTTTTTTACTTTCTTGGACATGTGGGCCCTTAAGCAGAAAGTAGGTTCTTCTTTTTCTTTTCTGTTTCTTGTCAGTGTGGGAAGCACTTCTCTCTCCCTCCCTCTCCCTGCTCCCTCCCTTTCCACCTCCAACTTTTGCTATCTCTATCTCTCTCTTGTAAACAATGATTGGGTATGTGAATCAGGCCCAAGGTAAGCTTCTCCAGTGCAGTGACCTGAAGCTCTGAAGTCTACGAGTGTCTGCCTCTTTCTCAGCAGTATTAAGCGAATACACTGGTCCTATTTAGCTGGTGATCCTGGGATCTCTTTCTAAAGTTTAGGGCACAGAAAAGAGTAGAAGAGATTCTTAGCCTTCCCACCTCCAACCTCCCATAGTTGATTACCATGATTACTCTCTCCTGAGTCTTCCTGGACAATCCATTTCTTTTGGAACTTTTCACAAGCTGATAGTTAAATACTACCAACACTATTTATCCATTCATTCAATTATTTCTTCCACAATTATTTGAGTATTTACTTCATGTTCAGCTCTGCAAAATGTCTTAGAGATTCAGTAGTAAGCAAAACAGACATGATGTCTGTACTTGAGAATTTATAACCTAGTCTTGGTAATATACAGTAAATAAATAATCACACAGATAGTTTATAACTATAGCTTTGATACATTCTGTGAAGGAAAAGTTAAGTGAGCAATAAATCATGAATGGGGTGAGCTTAATCTGCTCAGTGGGATCAGAGAAGGGCCTGTTTGGGCAAGTTCCTTTTAGGATAAGCCATTAAAGCAATTATCCAGGTTGAGAGTAAGGGAACAAGAACATAATAAAGTATGCCAAGACCTTGTAATGGGACAAGATTAGGGTGAAAAAGAAGGAGGAGACAGGACTGTAAGAGTATATAATAGAGGGCCTCATGGGTCTTATGGATTTTGAACTTGATCCTAAAAGCAATGAGCAGTCAATAAGAGGGTAACATATGGGAGAAGTATGGGATTCTTGTAGTTGTTTCACATCTATTCCTGAGCTTAACTGTTATTTCTAAACTATAAGATGCTGTGCTCTTTGTATATAACCTGGTAGTTACCTGGAACTTTGTATCTATGTGACACCTGAGGGTCAGAGTTAGAGTTTTGCAGCTCTGAAAGTCAGCATTACTCTATACAGTAACTGTTAAAGAAGTCAAAAAAGAGATTACATTTTAATTAGAGATAGTCATGAGATGGGTCTGGTTAAGACTAAAGTAAATCAGAACACAAGTAAAAGCATGATATTGTCTGAATTTTAAAACTTCAACTTCTGTGTGATACCAAAGAGATGTTTATTTTGTCCAAAATATAAATTTTCTGTAGCACACTATCTAATATACCCATGTGGTCCATTTATCTAAGCAACTTAACTACATAGAACCTAGACTAGGGAATGAGATCTTGTTATTTTGTACAGGTTGAGATAATACCCTTGTACATTTCAGAGTATTTGGTGCAGAAAATAAAAAAGCATTTCCAAAATTCCCTTGAGGGACTGGGGAAATGTGGAACTATTATTCTTCCCCACCTGAGGAACTTCTGATATTCTCTCAAGCATTATGAGCCCCCAATTTAATAAACCAAGCCCTCCATCTTGAGGTTTGCCCTTATGAATCTTATCTCTGCAATAGCAAAGCTAATCCAACTTATAACTATGCCTAAGCATCACCCTCAAAGAACCTCTTTAGTTGTTCGGATATGGTATTTCTCCCTCTAAGCCAACTCTGCAAATAAAATCACTAACCTTCCCATTACATGGGACATGACTGTTAGGGGTGTAGGTCTCCCTGGCATTATGGGGCATGATTCTCAGGGATGAGCCTCACATTGACATCACAGGATTAAGAATGCCTTCTTGACCAAAAGGGAGAAAAGAAATGAAACAAAATAAAACTTCAGTGGCTAAGACTGTATTTCAAATAGAGTCAAGAGGTCATTCCAGAGTTTACTCTTATGTAAGCTTCAGCCACATGTTGCAAATTGCCACAGTATGCCAAGCTCCAACCTGAAAACCCTGAGGAGTACCCTGGGTCCTACCTAAGACTAGATAAATAGCCTCTATCTAAGACTTACTATTTTACCTAGTGAGTTTATTTTTTCAGAAACTTAAGGCCTCCACATTGTTCTTATGCCAGAGAAGCCCTGAAACCCAGAAGAACGAGTGTCTCCAAGAACATTAACCAGTTTCATACCTCTGCTACATAAGGTCAGTGCCTCTTGCCAGCAAGGAGAAATTAAAATGGTCGTTGCCCAGATATTCTTGAAGATTGAGAGAATAATTAAATGAGAGAGAGGAGGTATAATGGAGAAATTAGGATTTAACAAATGGTTATCAACTGACTCATTATATAGTTATTTCTTTTTAGTGTCTAGTGTATCAAAATAACCAGGAAGAAATACCTGAAATTGTTGCAGTGTAATCCAGTGCCCTGATCTTTGATAATGATTGTATAGCTATATGCAAAAAAAAAAAAAAAATGTTGGTTGCCCGTGTCTGTATGAATCTATTTCTGTATGTTTTATTGTGTTCTGCTGATCTATATATCTATCTCTGACAACACTATACTGTCTTAGTTAACTTACCTTGATTGTATGTCTTTAAATTGAGTAGAATGTAATACTAGGGGGTCAGTGCAGGGGTATAAGGGGTATGGGATGTATGGTGTTTTCTTCTTTCTTTTTATTTATTTTTCTGGAGTAATGCAAATGTTCTAAGATTGATCATGATGGTGAATGTACAACCATGTGATGATACTGTGAACTGATTGTATACATTGGATAGATTGTCTGATATATGAGAAAAGTGGATGAATTCAAGATAACTTCTGGAGTTAGAAACAATAGCTAGGTAATTAAAGAGATGTGGAGGATGAGGGACAGTGAACTGAAAAGGATGATTTCTAAGTTTCTGACTTAGGCAACTGCATCTACAGAGGCTTGAGATGGGAAGCTCCACTAGAGGAGCAGATTTGAGACTCTGGAGGAGGTTCAGGAGCTCCATTTTTAGAAAGTTGAATCTTAGGAACTATCCACAGGTGCTGCCAGCTATTCTTGGATATCCAGGTCTGTAGCGCAATAAAAGATGACTGAGATGAATAAATAAATTTAGAATTTATCAATGTCCAGGTGGAATTTAAAGCCCTGTGAGTGAGGAGATCCCATAGAGAGAGTGAGAAGCAAGAAGAAAACAGATTGAAGGAGTGAGATCTGGTTGCCACTAGAATTAACTATAGTTAAGGGTCACTGGGGAGAGCTCTCAAAATTTTTTCATTAATTAATTTGTTTTTAATTAAAATGATGGAATTAGGATGCCAGGGGGGATTTCCTAGAACTTTTGTAGGCCTCTGCAGTAGTCTGAATCCATATCCAATCCTCTCTTCTCCCGAAATCTATCGGCAGAAGTACAATAGGAGGGGCTGTAAGAAGACTTGCTAAGAGAGAGTAGAGGAATACTCTCTTAGATGTGTGATATTTACGTGTGTGAGTCCCATCAGCAAATTCATAGTGTTAAGGCTGTCACTAGCCCTGGTAATGAAGAGAAATCTTCAGGTAAGTAGCCAGAATGTAGCTGTCAAGCCGTACCATTCTGACTCTTCACTAAAATTCAGTGACTAGATCATAAATGCAACACCCAAATACCAAACTGTATTCTTTCTACAACATTCCCTAGGTCTGTATTTAAGCAACAACTTGTGTCTCCATTTCAAAGATCTCTAAGTCTACAGAATTTTCTGAAATTTTTCAGATATATAACAAAGCTTACTTAACATTTTACATCAAGTGCCGTTCTCTGACATCCATGGTTTGGGTATAACTGAACATGACATTCATGTTTTAGGTAAGCCTGATTTAATATAAGTCTTTTCCTGTTGTCTTATTGTCACTATTTTTTTTTTTGCTATGATTCTCATAAATGATGTCTGACGTACCTCAGATTAAGCATAATAAACAAATATCTAAAGGGTGAACAGAAATGTGTGATGGCTGCAAAGTAGAACCCCAGAAAGAGAAAAAATCGGAAAAGACCAATTTCAAGTTTCCCCACCATGCTTTGAAAATATTACCTCTTAAGCCAAATTGGGTATAATCATGGAAATGACTTCACAGAGCAGAATTATTATTTACTTTAAAGATGCTGAGTCAATTCACTCAAGTTTGTAGTATAACTATTCATTTCACATTTACTTTTTCCATTGATATTTAATGACCCAAACAATTGGGAACAGGTAGAAAAATGCACCCAACTTTGCTGCCTTTGTGGGCTAGCCTAAGGCTATTCTATATCAGTAGCTCTTTAACTTTAATATACATAAAAATCTCCTGGAATGCTTGTTAGAACTAGTTTCACAGGCTCCAATCCTGACATTCTGATTCAGTAGGTCAGAGCGGGACCCATGAACTTGCATTTCTAACCCGGTCACAGGTGATACCATATTGCTGGTCCTCCAATCACATTTCAAGAACCCCTATTCTACCTGATCTCCTACAGGTCTCCAGTGGAATTGAGGCTCAGTTGCCCACCGTGGCAACTGACTCAATAACTCACTCTTTCTTGATTTCTTCCTTTCCATGTTTAATACCCTCATTCCTCTACCAGTGTTTCCTGGAATCATCTCCCTAATGAATTACTTCCACTTAAGTCTTAGTTAGGCTCAGGGTCTGTTTCTGGCAGTAAATCAAATCAAGTCAAAAGCAGAGCCAGAGAGCAAATAAGCAGAAAGAAAAACAATCACAAACATCTCACCAGGACGGCTATCTCTGCTCTCACTCTCTGGGTTCCTGAAACATTCTAATGACTCATTATTTTAACATTTTTCACTTAAGATTCAAAGTGCCAGACTGGAGGAGTATCAGACTAAACCTTGGGTCCATGCCTGATTTTTGGCTGCCCAAGTCCAAAATCTTGAAATCATCTTGGATCTCTCACTCTACTTTACTTTCCTTATCCAACTGATCATCACAACACATTAGTTCTACTTCCTTATTTCAAAGATGTCTTCTAATCCACATTGCCTTTGTCTTGGCCAGGCCCTCATCCTTTTCGTATTGACAGACAACAATCCAGTAATCAAGTGATTGACCTCCTTGTTTTTATTCTGTTTCCTCTCTTTGGCAGCCTTCATATTGCAGCTAGAGTTTTACAGAAGGAAAATATGACCAGTCCCTTAAAACCCTCTAGTGACTCCTTGAGTTAAAGGCCAAGGTCAAAGAAGGATGTCTACGAACAGGTATCTGCTCCTCCAGCTTACTCTCTGGGTTCCTGAATTTACCTTTAAACCACATCAAATCACTTTCATTTTCCTAAACAGATGCTATATTTCATCTCTATGTTCTTCCAACATGCCCAGAATTCATTTGTTTAATACATATTTGTTGAGACCCTACTCTGTGATGGGTACTTCTTAGAATCCAGATATGGTTATATAATAATGAACAAAAGTGATAGAAATTCTGCCCTCATGGAACTTACCTTCTACCGGGGCAACATAGACAATAAGCAAAGTCAATAAGTAAAATGGCAGATGGTAGCAGGTATCAAGGAGAAAAAATTTAAACAAGGAAGATCGGGTAATAGAGAGTGAGAAATTCAATTTTAAATAAGATGTGGATGTAAGACCTCGACAAAGTGATATTTGAGCAAAATCCTAATGGAGGCGAGGCAGTGAGTATTGCAGATATCTGGGGAAGGTCTTTAAAGCAAAGAGAATAGGAAGGCTGAAAAACTCTCCTGTTGTTCTCACTCTGCCCAGCTTCAATTATCTAATCCTCCCTCATCCTTTGGGACTCCAATTGGCTCTCTCCTACCACCCGGAACCCTTCTTGTCACTCATGGCCTGCTGCTGATTGATGATCCCATCTCAGTGGTCTCAGAGCATCCAGGCATACTGTTATGATAATATTTAAAATACTGAGGATAATATAATAAATCACAGTTAGCATATACAAGCTATTTAATAAATGCCAGGCACAATGCTAATGGTTTCCTTAGGTGATCTCATTTCAAGTCTCACTAATATTATTAGAAGACATGTTTATATTATATCATTTTATAAATGAAAAAATTAAGACATGGAGAGATTAAGTAACTTGTTTGAGATCACAAGTATTCTAACCTTCTCCCCATGGTCTCAACTCTTTTATAACAGGGACTTTGTGGCTCTCATATTTGTCTGCTCCATAAAGGTAAAGCTAGCTCAAAGAAAGTCTCTAGTTCTGGTTTAAACAGCCCTTAACACATTTTATAATAAAATGGAACTTCTCTTTGCATGTTTCTTACCAATTCATGCCAATGAATTTACATATATTTGGTGAACATGTTTGTGACTGTCTGACTTAAAAATGGAATTCATCTGGAAAGGGCCTGGGGTCATTTCTAAAAGAAAGGCTGATATCCTTCAGAGAACCTAATATGGAAACGCAATGTAAAGCTGGTTTGGCTGCATTTGGGAGAGATTGGTTATACATATTAAGACTCCATACTGAGGAAACCAAAAGTAATTTCAATTAGAAAGTCATTTGGATGGACGTTCTGAATCACAGGTGTTGATTTATTATCAAGCTGCTTCATAGGCAACTCTATATAGGAGGGCTCCAGGTGAATAGCTCCAGAAATTTTATATAACAATTCTCCCAAGCAACCCCATGGAAGCCTGCAAGTGTCTAATATTTCTAAAGTTCTGATAACTACCCACACCATTCATCAACTCTAGAATTTTACCTTCTGTTTTCTTTCCCCTATGTTTTCCTATTGGGGGTGATTTTGCCCCTAGGAGACATCTAGGCCATGCTTAGATACATTTTTGTTTTGTCAGAACCTTGGGAATGGGGCTGCATCTCATTGGTAGAGGCCAGGAAGGCTTCTAAATATACCACAATGCACAGAACAGCCCCTCCCAACAAAGAATTATCTTGGCCAAAACGTCAAGAGTGTCAAGATCCTATCTTGTTGCCATATGCAAATCCTAGTATTTCTCCTTGCTTCCTGTCCAATGATATGTCAGAGGGATAATCACTGCCGTTAATGTCTATTCTTGCAGAGCATCCTTGTTGCATAACACAAATTCCCTCATATCATACTGGGAGGAGTCATTAGAGCACAAATGATTCCCAGGCTGCCACTTCAGTCTTGCATGCCCTCCTCACCCTATCCATGGGGTGAGTACCTATTGCTCTTTGAAGCTTGGGAGTGTCACTTCTGATGTGAAGACTTCCCTAACATCCTACAGAAAGAAATGATCACCCTTTCTTTTGCACCCCAACTGTATCCTATACATAACTCTAGCATAGGAATTCTAGCACTTCATTGCCATCACTGGTTACATAGCTGTCTCCCTTCCATCTCTCCATTAGCTCCTCACTGGAACTCATCAGCCACATCTTATTACTCTTAGTTTCCCAAGCCCCTGGCACAGAACCTGGCCCTTAGTAGGTATTCAATACATATGTTTGAAATGAACACATTTTCGGGAAAAAATATGGAATCCAGGAATTGTTCTACTTTTAGCTACTTTGATATCACTGTAAATGTGTCTCCATACTTCTCCAGTTTCCAAATAGAAGCCAAACAAACCACATTGTCAATCGCTCTGCCCTCAGCCTCACAGCCTATGCCACTAATGGTATAGGCTGTGACTATTTGGATGCCATTTCCCCAGTGTCCTCAAAACAACATGATGTCCTACTAATGGTGGGGAGGGATGATAAAAATAGACTGTTCAAAAACCAAGTACTTTTCCAGGAAAAAGGAGATGCAAACAGCCACAGCACCTTCCTGTGAGTAACAGAAGTTTCTATTTTAAAAGACAGATAGTCAAATAAGATGCAACTTTATCACAATGCTGCTTTCCCAGATTTCTTGGCCAAAGCAACACATCAGCCTGGATCAGGCTCTTAGCACTTGACGACAGATCTAGCTCCAGCAAAGCTTCATAGAAGCCATATGAGGAAGGGAGGATTTCACATGAACTCACTCCTTAAAAAAATGCAGTCCAGTTACAAGGCCCAGCTCTGTCACTCCCAGGGGTGTGTGTAGCACTCAACTTCTCTCCCTGGCAAATAACAAGTGATGTGTTCTGCCAAAGGCGTAGCTTTTCAGCAGTTCTCCATTTTTGGTTCTCAAGTAGCAAAGGAGGTACATTTCCTCTCTTGGCACAGATGTTCAAGTCTCCAAAAGTTTCATGAACAAAGTAGAGGAACTAGGTTCAGGAATCTAATCTTCAACTTTTTTTTGCCTTTCAATTTTCTTTGGTTTTGAGTGATCTGTGTAGGTTTTGGATGGCCTTCATGTTAGGAATTTTAAAAAAAAATAGCTCCACTTACATCATTTTGACTTCCAAGTATTCAATAGTTTAGATTTCTAGGTTTGTTTATGTTTTCATTAAGTTAAAGTTTCTATCACCATCTGCTCCTGATAGAATTCAAGGAACAATGCTGGTTGTTTGAGAATAAAACAGAATGCAGTTCATCAGAAGGAAACAGAAGAGATAGGTGTTATCCATAGCCTGAACTGAGTCAGTTTGTTGAGCAAAATGTTGGCGTCAAGTTTTCCTGAAACTAAGCCAGAAAAAGGAACAGATTGCAAGTGTGCGTAAGTCAGCTCTGAGGAATTCGAATATTGAAAAGGCTGGCAAGGCAGACAGAGAAACTTCATGAGCAGTGAGTGAGGACATGCTTCTATCCAGCCTGGAGTGCCCATCCCACCCTGCCCAAAGGTTGGGCGAGAGAAAGATGAAGCTTCTGGAACTTTTCCTGACAATGATGGCAAAATAGCTCTGAATTTCTGTCCAAAGGCCACAGAGCCATGAGAGAAGGGCTAGGACCTTGATTTTTTCAAAAAAAAAAAAAAAAAAAAAGTCCCATGCCAGTGTGAAACTGTCATGTACCCCCCAGAAAAGCCATGTCCTTTAGTTGTCATTCAGTATTGCTAGGTGGGATCTTTTTTATTGTTTCCATGGAGATGTGACCCACCCAATTGTGGGTGGTAACTTTTGATTGGATGGTTTCCATGGAGATGTGTCTCCACCCATTCAAGGTGGGGTTGCTTGCTGGAGCCCTTTAAGAGGGAAACATTTTGGAAAAAGTATTAGAGCCAACAGAGCACACAGCCAGAGATCTTTAGAGATGTAGAGGGAAAATGCTCCCAGCAAAGCCTTAGGAAATGAGGAGAGAGAGAGAGCGCAGACATTGCCTTTTGCCCTCCCAGTTACCAGAAGTATCCAGAGGCCAAACACCCCAGCATACGCCAGCCAAGTGACTTCCCAGCTGACAAGGGGGTTCTGGACAGTATCAGCTTTTCTTGAGTGAAGGTAACCTCTTGTTGGTGCCTTAATTTGGACATTTTCTTGACCTTAGAGCTGTAAACTTGCAGATTAATAAATTCCCTTTTTAAAACCAGTTCAATTTCTGGTATATTGCATTCTGGCAGCTTATAAACTAAAACAAGTCCTATCACAGAATTTTCAAAATTCAGTAATTACCTTCAAACGTGAAGTCTTGAAATCCCATTTGCTATCATCAAAACCTGCCATTTATCAGGTATTTCTCATAGGTCAGATCCTCTACTCATTCTATCCTTAATGAGTCCATAAAATAAGGATGAGATTTATTAAGAGTTTGTGGTTAATGACACTGTTTAATGATCTTTACATACTTCAAAATATGAAACCCTCTTGATAACCCTGAGGAGAAGGCACCCTGATCCCCGGTTACTAGTCAGGAAGCTGGGACCCAGTTATGTAATGAGGCCACAGTCAGACAGATATTGAGTGGGAGAGGTCTGATATGAACTCAGACAAGGATTCTGCTTCCTAGGCCACACCCTTTTTTTGTTTTTAATTACAGGTTTATTGAGATATAATTCGTGCACCATACAATCCACCCATTTAAAGTAAACAATTCAATGTTTTCTAGCATATTCAATCATCATGAGTTGTGCAATCATCACAATCAATTTTTGAACATTTTTATCATCCCTAAAAGAAACCTGGTATGCTCTCATATCACCTCAACATCTCCCCATCCCCCTCACCTGTAGGCAACCCCTCATTTACTTTCTGTCTGTATAGATTTACTCTCTAGACCTTAATATAAATGGAATTAGATGTGATGTGGTCTTTGTGACTGGTGTCGATCACTCAGCATAAGGTTTTCAAGGTTCATCCATACAGTAGCATGAACTTCATTCTTTCTTGTTACTGAATAGCTCACACTTTTTACCACTACACTGTGCTCCTCTCTGAGGCCAACATTATCATTCTCATTTTATACTTGAAAAGCCAGGCTAAGAGAAATGAAATGACTTGCCCAGAGTAACACAGCCAGACAGAGACAGAAGGGCACCTTCTGACCTTAATGCCATGCTCTAAACCACCTAGTTCACTGCCTCCAGACGTGACTCTTCTATAGACATCACGTGTCCTGACAACTTTATCCTCATTTCCGTGGAAGGCAATAAAGTGGTTGTGATAGTTAGATTCAGTCGTCAACTTGGTCAGGTTAAGGCACCTCGTTCTGTTGCTGTGGACATGAGCCAATGGTACGTGAACCTCATCTGTTGCTGATTACATCTGCAGTCAGCTAGGAGGCATGCCTGCTGCAATGAATGACATTTGAGTTAATTGGCTGGTGCTTAAATGAGAGACTCAAGGTAGCACAGCCAAACAGCTCAGCATACCTCATCTCAGCACTCACAGTTCAGCCCAGGCCTTTGGAGATACAGAAAGAAATCACCCCAGGGAAAGTTGTTGGAACCCAGAGGCCTGGAGAGAAGGCCAGCAGAGATCACCCTGTGCCTTCCCACATAAGAAAGAACCTCAGTGGAAAGTTAGCTGCCTTTCCTCTGAAGAACTAACAAAATAAATCCCCTTTTATTAAAAGCCAATCCATCTCTGGTGTGTTGCATTCCAGCAGCTAGCAAACCAGAACAGTGGTAGTTGAGAAAATGGACTTCAGAATTAAGTACAAACTGTGTCACTTTGAACACACCACATAGCCTTTCTATACCTTTGGTTTTCTTGTTTATAGAAGAACAGTGACAGGCAGGCCACAGTGGCTCAGCAGGCAGAGTTCTTGCCTGCCATGCCGGAGACCCAGGGTTGTTTCCTGGTGCCTGCCCATGAAAAAAAAAAAAAAAGAACAATGACATCTACATCTCAGGGTTGGGGATACTGCATGTAAATAGTGGTGCCCAGTTCTAGGTGCAATATAAGGGTGCAATCATAAAACCATCCTATGCGGTAATATGCATTAAGGCCAGTCAAAGACAAAAAAGTTTCAGCTGGAGGAAGAAGGAGGAAAAGAAGGAAGCAAAAAAAAAATTATGATTATGTGGGAATGTTGTGGTTTTCATACCTCCTCTCTAGGAGAAAAACAGCAATACTGAACATTCGCAAGCATTACTTAAACTACATAAAAACATCTGGAGAGGACCCCCAAGGGAGAGCTGCTCTCATCCTTCCCTCCCTTTTTTCTGCTCATGGGTGACCCACTTAGCATCTCAATGTTTCCACCACTACTTTATCTGATGCCAAAGAATTCAAAAGCTTTTAGTAGGAGTAGAGACTTTAGCACATTCCCTGGAAAGCCTATATAGGCTAAAACAGTAACCTTAATAAAAGAATGCCAGTTCCACATTAAACCAAGTTTATTTCTGTATTCCCCTTCCTGCAATTAGAGACGATAAGTATTAGGTTCAGGATTCACAGTAGGTTTCTGAGTTTTGAAATGAAATCATTTATAATTAATTGAAAATTGTCTTTCTCAAAAGTAATGCAAGCCTATTTTTAAAATCTTACTAGTAGGCCCTGTATCAATTTGGAAACTGTGGATATAAAACAAAGGATATGGAAAAGACAATTAAAACTTGCTCTTTTGAAAAGGGAAGAGAAAGGAGAAGGCTAATTAATATTACAAGCTATAAAAGAGTAAGTCGTTTCAATCACTAAATGGATTTTTTTTTCCTCCTGCACATAAAGCCTTTTATTCAGGTAATATATACCTATCAGTAAAATACAATGGTTCTGCCACTGGTTTCAGAGAATTCATTCTTTGTCAATGAAATTTTAAAAGTTGCACATGTAGGAGGTAACAGGGGAGGTGAGCACATCTGAGGGAGTTTTCTGATGGTGCAGCTCATGATCAAGGAAACTACACGCATTGGAGCTGTCATTGATCCACCCAGCCCTGGACTTCTTGCACATTAAACTGTTTACACTTTAGAAAGTAGAGAGGGAAGGAAATAGTACATTGACAAATGCTGCTTGTCACCTTCCAGGACTATTTGAAGACCATGCATTCCTTGAAGAATGGATGGAAGCTAGGAGTTAGAGAACGTCTCTTCTCACAGAATTTTGTTTCCACGACACCTCACTCTGGGGGCCACCAACAACAAATGTGGCCCGATATTCAGGAATCTCAATTTTCACATTGATCTGGGCTTGGCCAACAGACCAGTTTTGACCAATGGGTCATTAGCAAGTGGGATGTAAGGAGACATTCATCCTCTTTGATTGTGGACATACCCTCTCGAATCTAAGCCATTAAGCTACAAAGAGCCCAAACGAGCCAGTATTAACTTGCCACCATCTGAGCTGAGTGAGGCATCTTGGAAGAAGAGCCTCCAGCCTCAGTAGAACCATTCCTGACAAGGTATGTTAGTCAGTGCTACATGAAAGAAAAAAGAGTTGATCTTCATAAATCCTGTCCAAATTGCAGAATACTGGGAAGATAAATGCTGTTAGAAGCCCCTGTTTTGAAGTGCTTTTATATGCAGCTTTAGATAACCAAAACAGTGGCATGAGCATAAAATCCAGGAAGATGTGAAGTGAATGCTGCCTTTATAGTCCAATATCCACCTTCCTGAACCATCAGAGGATGCAAGCCTGCCTCTGGTTCGTGCTGAGAGTTTGAGAGGCTGGATCAAGCTCAGCTATTCTTAATAATGCTACCAGTTAATAATAAAAGCAAAAGCATCATTTATATAACTCTTTCTAAATGTCAGGAATTGTGCCAAGGGCTATGTATGTATAGACATATGGCATATGATTTTGCCCATAAAACAATGTGAGAAAACATATTATCTATATATGTCAGATAAGGAAACAAACTTGGAGAAGGTAAGTCACTTGCCAAAGATGTTCCAACCAACTAGTAGTAGGTTTAGGAATCCAACTAGTTCTCTACTACTAAACATTCCAACAGGATACACCATCTCTAGTCCAGGAAGGCATTGCTGACCTACCTCCAGAACCTGAGCCTTTCATTTCTTTACCAGCAGGGAGAAGGGCCTTCTCCTAATCTTCCCACATTCTAGCCAGAGTGCACACACACACACACACACACACACACATACACACACAAATACACACACACAAACACACACACCTCTTTTTTTTTTTTTTTTAAGGAAATAAATGCCAAACTTCAGGCAACTTCTCTCTCTGGGAGGGTAAAGAGAATCAACCCATTCTCCTCAACACCCCAAACTTCACAGGGATTCCCAACACTGGTTTTTTTTTCTTCAGTCCCTACTCGCCCACCTCTATTCCATTAGATGGCATGAATCTCCAGAGGGGAAACACTGAGACCCTGCCCTATCACAGCTATATTCCTTAATATTATCTTGAGAGATGAAGGCACAGGGGACAGGACCAGCAAAAGAAAGTGGCATAACTGGCTGAGGTCTGGGCCCCAGATGCCAGCTCTCAGTCCTGGTAAGCTGGGCTTCATCTCATGGCACTGCAAGAATGTGCCCAGTTCTGGCACTAGAGTCCTTTATAGTTCACTTTCTCCTTTTTCCCCTAGACCCACACTCCAGTCTTGGCTGTCTGTAGCTTATCGGTGCCTCTGAAGGAGAGGAAAGAAGCCCTAGAATGGGTCTATGGAAGGAGGAGCCCAGGGTGGACCTGGTCTTATAAGTTTATCATGCTTACGATGGCTTTGCAAGGTGAGATTCTTTTAAGCAGCAAAATCGCTAAGTCCATTGAAACGTGTTTTACATATATATATAAAATATTAATAATAATAATCATAAAGGGACAAAAGAGGAGAGACAGGAAGAAGAGGAGAATGGAGGTGGGGATATCACTCTCTGTCTGTTACAGCACTCTGTCCACTGTAGAATAAGTATTCACTTGCAAATCTATCCCCCTGCTAAACAGTGAACTCCTTGTCAAAAGGAACCCTGTCTTAGGGAAATTTGAAACTTCATTTTATACAGTGCCAACATATATATTTTTTGAATGACTGAGAATGAATGAACAATTTTTCTTAATTTTCTATGGTAAATCCTAGTTGCTGGGATCCTGGCCCTGTGTCCAAATTCTTTATTCTGCTTCCTCAGCTTCTGTGGGTCATAAATCATGAGCTGACAGGAAGACATCGAGACAATTATCCTTTCCAGGATACAGAATCCCAAATACTTGAATTCTGCCCTCCCACAGACTCCCTCCTCAAAGCACCCGAGGAGGCCATGTGCAGAGAAGACCAGGAAAAAGCATCTAATTTATTGCTTGAGAGTTTAGCTCCAAGATCAATCTCTTATCTCCAGCTCCCAAAGAACAAGACTGGGCCATGCATAGGGCTCTGTCTAGGCCAAAGGCAGCAGCCTGGGTGGCCCTCTCTTCTTCTCCCTCTGCTTCCAGAGCTATGGTGAGGTACAGCAAGTTCATGGAAAAGCACACTAAGGCCAACCAAACCTGAGAGATAGCATTTGCCCAATTAATCCTTCGCTGGCCCTTCCAGGGGCTTCCTAGAGTAAGGCAACAATCAAGCAGGCAGAGTTCCAGGACCTCTTTATGCACCAGTCAAGAGGAAGCAAAAGAAGAGGAAAGAGAATTCCAAGACCTGTTAGAGGATGCCTGAGAAACTCCTGCCACTTGGGATACAGGGCTTATCCCCTTCACTTATTACAAAAGACATTCTGACCTCTGGCATTGTGGCACTGTAAACCTCCTTCACGCTAACCCCTTATCACCATTGCTCTTTGAAGGTGAATTTGGAGTTGCGAAAAGGAGAGGAGCTGTGAGCTTCCCCTATAGACTAGAATGACTCTCAAGCCATGGCATTAACAACCTGTTTGTGCTTAGACCAACTACCTTATTTTGATCTGTGGCACTTTTGTGCTACTGTTTACTGTTTTCTCTATTACATCTTTGGTTACATCTTTCCCTTTTTCAGTTGCTTTTTGAAAAAAATTTGTTTAGTACAGAAAAGCCATGCATAAAATACAGGATTCCCATATGCCATCCCACTACCAATAACTTGCATTGGTATGGAGTGTTTGTTCCAATTGATGGCGGCACTTTTTTTAATAATTGTATTTCCTTTTTTTAAGAGTAGTTACTTTGGTTACAATTGATGAAAGATTATTAAAATAGTACTATTAATTATCAGCCATAGTTTACATTAGATGTATTTTCCGCATATGCCACTCTATCTTTAACACCTTGTATCTGTGTTGTAGATCTGTTGTAATTTATAAGAAGGTTCTTAAACTTGACTATTAACTGCAGTTCATTGTCTACAATAGGGTTCACTGTGTATTACAGTCCTATATTTTATAGTTTAATTTTTATTCTAATAACATATATGACCTAAAATTTCCCCTTTCAACCACATTTCAATACATAATTCAGTTTCGTTAATTACACTCACAATAATGTGCTACCATCACTACCATCCTTTTCCAAACCATTACAATCAACTTAAATAGAAATTCTATACATATTAAGTATCAACTATCCATTCTCTAGCCTCAATCTATCCTCTGGAAATTCTAGATCCTAGATTCTAACTCTGAGTTTGCTTATTATAATTAGGTTGTATCAGTGAGATCATACAATATTTGTCCTTTTGTGCCTGACTTATTTCACTCAGCATAATGTCTTCAAGGTTTATCCATGCTTGTCACAGGCATCAGGACTTCATTCCTTTTTATGGCTGAATAATATTACATTGTACGTATACATTACATTTTGTTTATCAATTCATAGGTTGATGGACATGAGTTGCTCCCATCTGTTGGCAATTGTGAATAATGCTTCTATGAACATTGGTGTGCAAATATCTGTTCACGTCCCTGCTTTTAATTCTTCGGGTATACACCTAGTAGTGGGATTGCCAGGTCATGTGGTAATTCTATTCGTAGCTTGCTGAGGAAATGCCAAACTGCCTTCCACAGTGGCTGGACCATTTTACCTTGTCACCAGCGACAAATGTTCCTATTTCTCCACATCCTCTTCAACACTTGCAGTTTTCTATAGTTGCTTTTATAAAATAGCAGCCAATCTAGTGGGTGTGAAATGGTATCCCGCTGTGGTTATGATTTTTATTTCCCTAATAGCTAGTATATTGGGCATCTTTTCATGAGCTTTTTAGCCATTTGTATAACCTCTTTAGAGAAATGCTTACTCAAGTGTTTTGTCTATTTTTATTTGGGTTGTTTGTGTTTTTATTGTTGAGTTGTAGGATATCTTTATATATTCTAAATATTAAGCACTTATCAGATATGCAGTTTCCAAATATTTGTTCCCATTGAGTAGGTTGTCTTTTCACTTTCCTGACAAAGTCCTTTGATGGATAAAGTTTTACATTTTGAGGAGGTCCCATTTATCTGTTTTTTTTATTTTGTAACTTGTGCTTTGGGGGTAAGGTAAAAACATATAAACAAACAGGAAAAATTTGCCTAACACAAAGATCCTAAAGATACTTCCCTAGATTTTCTTCTAGGAGTTTTATAATCCTGGCTTTTATATGTAGGTCATTGATCCATTTTGAATTTAACTCTTGTGCATGGTATGAGATAGGGATTCTCTTTCATTTTTTTCCATATAAGTTTCCAATTCTCCCAGCACCGTTGGTTAAAGAGACTATTCTCTCCTAATTGAGTGGATTTGGCAGCCTTGTCAAAATCATTTGGCCATAGATGTGAGGGTCTATTTCTGAACTCTCAATTCAATACCATTAGTCAATATATCTCTCTTTATGCCAGTTCCCTGCTGTTTTATCACTGTAGTTTGTAATATGCTTTAAAGTCAGGAAATGTGAGTCCTTCAACTTTGTTCTTTTTCAAGATGTTTTTAGTGTTTGGTACACCTTACCCTTTCAAAGAAATTTGATATTTGACTTTTCCATTTCTGCAAAATAGGCTATTAGAATTTTGATTGGGATTGTGCTGAATCTGTTTGGGGTAGAGTTGACATCTGAATGATATTTAGTCTTTCAAACCATGAACATGGAATGCCCTTCCATTTATTTAGGTCTTCTTTGATTTCTTTTAGCAATGTTATTTAGTTTTCTGTTCACAATTCCTTGACATCACTTGTTAAATTTCTTCTTAGATATTTTATTTTTAGATGCTATTGTAAACAGAATTTTTTTCTTGATTTCCTTCTCCCAGGATTGCTCATTACTAGTGTATATAAATACCACCCATTTTTGAGTGTTGATCTTAAACCCCCTACTTTGTAAAGCTGCTTATTGGCTCTAGTAGCTTTGTTGTAGAGTTTTAGGGACTTTCTATATATAGGATCATGTCATCTGCAAATAGTGAAATTTTAACTTCTTTTTCCTGTCCAGTTTGGATGCCTTTTATTTCTTTTTTTGCCTAACTTCTCTGGCTAGAACTTCCAGTACAATGTTGAATAACAGTGGTAACAGTGGGCATCCTTGTCTTCTTCCAGAGCTTACAGGGGAAAGCGTCAGTCTGTCACCATTGAGTATGATGTTAGGTGTGGGTTTTTCATTTATGTCCTTTATCATGTTGAGGAAATTTACTTCTATTCCTATTTTTCTAATTATTTTTATCAAGAAAGGATGCTGGATTTGGTCAAATGCCTTTTCTACATCAGGATGATCATGTTGTTTTCCCCTTCATATTGTTAATGTATATTACATTAATTGGCTTCTTATGTTGAGCCATTCGTATATACCTGCAAAAAAACCCGCTTGATCATGGTGTATAATTCTCTTAATATGCTGTTGCATTCGATTTGCAAGTGTTTCATTGAGAGTGCTTGCATCTATATTCATAAGAGAAATTGGTCTGCAATTTTCCTTTCTTGTAGGATCCTATTTGGCTTTGGTATTAGGGGGATGTTGGTCTCATAAAAGAGTTAGGTAGTACTTCCTCCTCTTCAGTTTTTTGGAAGATTTTGAACAGGATTGGCATTAACTCTTCTTGGAATGATTGGTAGAATTCACCAATGAAGCTGTCTGTTCTAGAGCCTTGCTTTGTTGGAAGGTTTTTGATGACTAATTCAATGTCTTTACTTGTAATTTGTCTGCTGTGTTCTTCTAATTCTTCTAGATTCAGTGTAGGTTGTTTGTGTGTTTCTAGGAATTTGTCCATTTCACCCAGATTGTCTAATTTGTTGGCATACAGGTGTTCACAATATACCTTTATGATCCTTTTTATTTGTGTGGTCAGTTGTAATACCCTCTTATTTCTGATTTTATTTTGTCTCCTCTTTTTTTGTTTTTTGTCAGTCTAGCTAAAGGTTTGTCAATTGTATTGATCTTACCAAAGAACCAACATTTGCTTTTGTTAATGCTCTCTATTTTTTTTTTATTCTCAATTTCACTATTTCTGCTCTAATCTTTGTTATTTCTTTCCTTCTGCTTGCTTTGGGATTAGTTTTCTGTTTTTAGTTAGTTCCTCCAAGTGTGCAGTTAGGTCTTTGATTTTAGTTCTTACTTATTTTTAATGCTATTAAATTAGTTTAGGGCTGCAGGGGTGGGGGTGGAGACACCAAGAAAGAATTCATCCAATCAAAGTATGTTAACCATGGCTCTGTCTTTAAGTAATAATATTTGTTGGTTGAGGCAAGGTTAACACATGTTACATGATGGAAGAACAATGGAAAGTATGTAATTAACTGCTTAGCCAAGTAAATGGTGCTAATCATTCATACAGTAGTTTTGGAAAGGGCTTATCATAGTGGGTCATAGTAATTCACTTATTTGGTCAATAAATACTTATTAAGCATTTTCTAAGTACCAGATTCTGTGCTAGACCCTGGACGGGGGTGGGGGGCACTGTGGCCTTTCCTCCCTATGGTCCTCTATTATGTAACAGTCATGCATTTGGGAGAACAGACCCATCTATGCCAATCACGGTAAACTCACTCACCTTGCCTGCATTTGGCTCCCAAATGACTGCTTAGGCTGAGGAGAGTTGGCTGTGGACTTCTGAGAAAGTTCGTCCTCAGTCTGCAGAAATTGTCTTGGGAAGAAACAATCCCTTTTCCTCTGGTGGTTGCCATGAAGGGGTATGAAGTCCATAAATGTTGCTCAAATCTTGCTGTCAGCTTGAAGATACAGAGGAAGAAAGACCAACAGAGTCAGTGCTACCAGATTAAGTCAAATTTTTAATACATGTAAACTGCTCTACTTCTGGCCTCAGTTATGTAATCTAATATATTTTCTTATTGCTTACCTTAGCTTGAGTTTTCTTTTTTCAGTCACTTGCAACCATACACATTCTACCTCATAGAACATATGAAGATAATAAGATATAACCAACTTCTTAAGAAGCTCACATCCTAGTGTATACAAATATGGAAACATATAATATTGCAATTTACTCATTAAACACAATACAAGGATGTTCCAGGAATAAAAATAGGCCCAAAGAAGGAGTTGGTGAAGACCTTATGACATACCTTCCCCAACTTCTATTAGTCCTTGAAGGATAGTTAGTGAGTGACGGTAGAAAAGAAAGAAATTAGCACTATCCCAACCTATTATGACAGAAATTGGCTTAATTCTCTTTTATCCATCAATTTCAGATATTATTCCTGACATCTTAAAACGGGAAAAGGAGGACACCTTCCTAGAATTAAGAGCTAACGTATTAAACATGTTACTTGCTTCCCTGGGCTTGGAATCAGTAAGTTTCCATTTTAAAGGCTGTTTTTGATCTCTGAAGATGCTGTCAGCTAAAGGATTATGGAAAATTGGAGCACATTACCCACTGTGCATAGGTCTTGGTAATTATGTGTACGTAAGGAAAAACATTTTCTGTTTGATATCATTAGACGGTTGAAACTGTACTTTCAGCTCACTCTCTCTATGGAAAGAAATATTTTTTCTTCCAGTTTAAAATAAAAGCCAGCTACCTATTGGTTAAAATTTATTTTATAAATGGTTTGGGTTTCAATGTGTGTTGGTGATATTGGAGAATTACAAACTGGATTTTGGAAGCAACATTAAAAATTTTGTAATGTAATTGCAACTACAATTAGGAGGTATGGTGTGGAAGTTCGGTTTAATTTGGGCACAAATCCTCAAATTAATTGCCAGCTTTCTCCAACTTTATAAACTCATTCCTAGTAGTAAGGTTCCGTGATAATATCTCCTAAGGAGGCCTCTTAAAAGACTACTCCAGCCCCTCAGAACTGGCTGGCAACTTCCTTAATGGTATCTGGTGGACTAGGAAATGAATTTTTAGTGATTAAGAATACGGATTTTGTAATCAAATTAACTTGTGTTCAAAGCCTGGCACTTAGTTTATTAGCTGCATTACCTTGGGCAAGTTAGTTAATCTCTTTGAGTCAGTCTGTAAAATGCCTACCAATAAGTTTTATTTTTGGTTAAAATGAAATAATGCAGGCAAGGTCCTTAAAACTATGCCTGGCATTCATTTAGTCTTTCAACAAATATACTGAGTTGGCGACATAAAGCAGACAAAAGCATCTCCACAGAGTTCATGCAATAAATGCCCAATAAATAAGAGCCATTATTATTTTTAAGAATACGTTCCTCCCCCATGACACAGTCCTTCTCAAGAGCTCAGGGTAAAAAACTAGGACTGATCTTAGATTCTTATTTTGCCTTATATCTTCTACCACACACCCATTGCATCATATGTCCTATTGGCTCCACCACCATGTTTTCTGAATTTGTCCTCTTCTCTCCACTCTTCCTGCTGCCACCCTAGACTTAATCAGTATCATAACACTTTATGAGCACCTTGGCCCTATCAGGCCATTGTCCACATTGTGGTCACTGATTTTTGTACCATGAAAGGCTTTGATTTTATTTGCAGAAAGCCCTCAAATGGCTACCCACTTCACATGAAATAGTCAAACTCTTCCATGCTTCATCATGATCTGGATGCCATGTCTCTTTTCTAGTATATTACACTCCCCATACCACTGCACTCCAGACACTCTACCCTTCCTTCTGCTCCTTAAGCAAACCAAAAAGCCTATGCTCTTGCACATGCACATGTTCTCATTCTCTCTCTCTCTCTCCCTCCCTTTTCATATATTCTTGTCATGATCTGAAAGTCAGCTTAAAGGGGACTTCCTCACACAGACCATTCTTGACTTCTATTTCCATACTAATGTCAAATCTAATACCCTACTTTATCTTCTTTATAATATTAATGAGCTGGTCTACTTATTTATCTTTCTACTGGTTCTACAGCTCCTTAGAATGTAAGCTCCCATGAGGGAAGGTACCTTATCTGCCCTGTCAATTGCTGTATTCCTGTGCCTATTAGAACAGTGTGTATATAGAATAGTTCTACAAATGCTTTTCTAATCTCTAAAACTGTATTAAGGATTTTACATTTCTTATCTCATTTAATTCTTACAACCCTTTGAGGTACATTTTCAAAGTCTTTCATTGCTTACTAAGATGCTTTAGGCCCTAAAAGTCATGAATTCAGAGAACTGTGGGAACCTTAAGAAGTAGCTATTACTCTTCCTCATTTAAAGATATTTAACAAAGAAGCAGAAAGTGATGAGACTTAAGATAATTAGTTAGTATCAGAGCCTGGGCAAGAGCCCACGGCTCCCAAGATCTAGACAAATGGTCATTAAATGACCCCTCCCATAATACTGCTCAGCTAGACCACTGCTTTCTCTCACCCTATAATGTGGTAAGAAGAAAGCAATGAAGTTTGAAATCATGCTGACCATCTTCACCAGGTTTCGACAGGCAATGGGGTGAGATGAGAACTACACTACTAAAAACAAGTGCAGTAGGGAATGGAGCAGAGAAAGGCGCCAGTTGCCGTGGGTGGATGGGCCATCAGATTGAGAATTACAAATTGTCAGCATTGGAAGTTTGTCTTTAACTCTGCTTTGATTAATATAATTATAGAATCTTATGGCAAGAGACCTCCTTAATTCAAGCACCCCTCCTCGGATGCTTTACAACATTTACAATCTGTCTGCCTAGAAGTCATTGGCCTTTTAACAAATATGTCCAGTGAGGTGGAACTCATTGCCTCCCAAGGAGCTCATTCTGTCTTCCAACAGTTCTGAGTATAAGAACTTCATTACATTGAGATAAACGTCTAGTCCCTGTAAATTCTATTATTGATTCTACTTTTGCCATTTTGGGATATCTAAAGTGAGCTCTCATGTTACCTATGAGTTTTCCTTTTCCTGGAAAAGGATGATTATCTTTCATTGACACAGAGGTTTTTGGCTGGTCTCTAGCTTTCGACATGGTTAAGTATATAAACATCTTCATGAAGTGGGACTTCAGATATAGGGCAAGCAGCTTAGAAACCAGAACTTAACTTGTTCTGGAGACTATACTTGTATAATATAACTAAAATTAATAGTGTATGAGTGCTCACAGCTACTCCCACTCCACTCTTGGCTTATTAAAAATAATCCTGCTTTGGCTACTCATTCCCGTTCCTTCCTAGTTCTACCAAGGGAAGATTTTTGCTTGCTAAGAGAAAAGCTAAGCTGACACATATACTAAAGTGATGGAAAGAGGGGCAAGAGGAAGAGAAACCCAAAACCTTTATAACCTTGTTTTCATGGAAAAGTATTTTTTGAAGTTGGGGTGTACAACAGGCATTGGAGCAACTGTGAGGTAGAAGAGAACTGGAGATAAGAGGGAAAGGTGCTGCCATAAATGCTGCCAGTCTTTCAAGGTAGTTTATAAATGGGATTCTCATTGATGTTCTCCAAGAATTGCAAGTAAAAGACTTGAATTGCTTTTAATTGCTTTCAGTAGTTAGACTGCATTTCCTTGAATGTAACACATCACTCCATGACTGAACCACATGGATCCCTGAATTTATATGGCTATGTAAATTAAAAAGTAATCCTATAACAATTGTAATGATTAATATTCATAGTGATTGTACTGTGTACCATGAACTACACTAAGGACTTAACATTTATTATTTCATTTAATTTGTGCAGTCACCCTTTGAAGTATATTCTATTATAATCCCCATTTTTTGGATAAAGAGGCTATAGAACATAGAAAGGTAAAAGAAATTGTTCCCAGATGCACAGCTTAGTAATGGCATGGGCTGTCTTAGACTCATGTATGTCTAACTCTAAATCCCACACGTTACTTTTTATCGTAGTCCCTGGGCAGAAAGGTCTCCATGATTGCCCAGAAAGAAGAAGAGAGAACTAGAGATATGAAGCAGGAATCCAGGAATCTCCTGTTGCTTAAGGGAGATCATGCTACCTAAATCTTGTCCCACAGGCTCACTGGCAAGCACCGATGAACACTGAGATCAAAGGCAAAATCAGAGAGCTGAGATGTCCATCACATTCCTTAGAGAGAGACACAAATTTCAAAAACTTCAATATCATTTCCCCCAGTGTTGATTGCAGAATTATAGCCCATGGGTACTTTCTTCCCTTGAGTGTATCAATTCAGAAACCTTAAAAAACAAAGCTGGGTTCACGAAAATGTAATTGATAAGGCTAACTCTTTCCTAGCTGTCTTTTTATGGTTTCAGCTAAAATGCAAGCTAAACTGAATTCCATAATGGACTATACTTTATAATAATGGTAGTCTATTTGTATGCAAATAGCTGAACAACATCTCTCAACTTCAGGCTCTGGCTGTAAAGTCACATCAGTTTGGGACAGATTCTAATTATGCTTCTGATATAATAGGTATTGGATCAGGGAGAAATTCTGACACCAGTTTTGAGAATTAACATTCATTACTCACTATTTGAACCTTGGATTTAAATGGTGGTGTATCTTCATGATAAAAGGTATTAGGTGGTACCATTCTTTACTTATTGTTTGATTTGAAACAGATCATTTAATTTCTCTGAGCCATAGGTTTTGAAAAATGGATATAATAATGGCTCGCATATAGGATTATTGGATAATTAAATAAGATAAAGTATTCAAAGCACTAAGTTCAATTCTTGGCCCAATAAATTACTATTTTTCCTATTCTCTATTGTCAGGTCACCAAGTGGTGAAACCTTAACTCCCCTACGACTCATTGATTTGCCAGAGATACCCTATGAAAGTCCCCTTCCCATGACTCAAGCCTAATCTTTATTGGGGAGACAGAGACAACACTCAGTGGACACTGAAGAAGCAGGAAGCAAACTCATGGTCAAGGTCAAGCAAATGCATACTTAGGGTCAGCTCTGGATCTACAACTCACCCACCTAGTCTCTCACGGCACCCTCCAGTGTGAACGATGCCCATCAAAGACTGTGTTCCTGAAGATGAGGGTCATGGAAAGAAGTCGCCGCTCTTTGCAGGAGATGTTTATTTTCCCATTAATAAAGGGAAATTACTTTGTTGGTTGGGAGCCCAGATTTTTAAATTGCTCCCATGGCTGTATCTAAAACCAATTCAATATTTTAAAACTCAAATTTGTTTGGCATAATAGACTCAAGGCTGTCATATCTTGTGATGGCCAGTCATAAAATGTTCTCTTGGAACAGAATGGGGCATACTGGGGGGAGTGGGACAAGGAGGACCACAATCACTTATGTCTGCAGGGCTATAGTAAGTTCCTGGGACAAATCCAGCTTCAGAAAACCAGAGAAATTAGTCCAAATAGGTGGAAGATGTTTATGTTATTTGTTAACAGTATGGTGAGATTAAAGGAGGCCAGGCTTGAGAGTTGGACAAACAGTTCTACGTTCAAATCCAGGCTCTACCCTTTATTCTCAGAGTGATACTGGATAAGTTACCTACTTTGCTAATCCTCAGTGTCCTCATCTGTGAAATGTGGATCCTAATACTAATTTTGCCATGTGGAGGAACAGAATATTAGTAAAGCACTTGGCTTGATGCCTCATCTATTATAAGTGCTGAATAAATGACAGTAAGTGTCATTGTTTTTGTTCTTGGGTTAGCATCTCAACATATTTATCTTTAATCTTCTAGGCTATGACACCCTGTCATGTAATTATTAACATCCCTATTTTATAGATGAGAAAACTAACCCCTACATCCAATGCCACGTATTTAAGGAAAAGCCAAGCTGACGTTGAAACCTAAATCTGGCTGATTTCAAAGCCCACGATCTCTCTGCTGACCATACTACCACTGTGGAAGTAAATAGCATCATTAGTAAGATGCAGACTGTAATCTAAGAAAGACTTTGACATGTGAAAAGAAGAGGTGACAGGACATCCTGACTTCCTGAGGAAAGATCATTTCTGAGATTTGAACTGGCAGGAATATAGCAGGGCTGTGTTTGGGGCCACCAGCAAGACAGAGCTCCACCTGCAAGGGCTCAAGGCAATAAGACCAGAGCTCAGAGCAGAGCTGGCTTAGACGCCAGGATGGGTGGTTACAGGTTACCTGGAAGCCCCACTGGCATTCTTATAATCCCCGTTGAAAGCAGGAAGAACCGAGCTCAGGGCCTGGGGTGGTGCCAGCTGAACTGCAGGTGGGACTCAAGTAGATCCAGCTGTGGGGAGCAACAAAGGAGAGGCAGGAAATCAGGCAAGTCCTGACATCAGCAACCAGTTATTGGTGCAGGGAGGGGGCGCGGTGGGAGGGGGCTAGTGGTTTTCTTTCTTTTTTTTTTTTTTACTTTTCACACAGTTTCCCTGGAGTCATGCAGATACAGTCTTAAACTTGCCAATTCTATAGGCTTCAGATTTGCACACACATACTGCACTGCCATTCCCCATGTACAAGTCGACAAAAAGTTTTCTTTCTGTTTATAGCTACCCACTGATTCATGACCTAGGGCTTAATAACCATCGTTTCTCTAGCCTCTTCAAATGATCAGGGACTTCTCAGCGAGAACTGGCAATTCTGGGAGTTATGGAGCACTCCTTGGCCTCCAGCCTGCGTCTGTGACCCATGATCTCAGGGCTATTGCAGAGTCAGCACATTCAGGAAACATGTGAAATTACAACCCCAACCATATCCATGAACACAACTGCTCATCAATCACAGCACTCCTTTCCAGTCGCCCCCATGCCCCAGGTGGTCCCTATCAACAGATTAGATTTAGCATGTGATAAAACTTAGTGACCTGCCCGGACCTAGTCGTTTTGCCTTTAAACAAGACACTGAATTCAAAATAAAGTCAAAAATGGTCATTTTAAATTGACATGCCTGGTAAATTGTATAAAGAAATGCTCAAAGTATATATTTATATATTCATAATATTAGAAGGAGGAAGGAGTCCTGGATTCTCCCATTAGCTAGCTGACTGAATTTAAGTGAGCAGCTACTATGTGCCAGGCCTATTCTAAGCGTTTTACTTATCTCATTTAACATGCCTAACAGATTAAGTAAGTGCTTTTATTATCTCTTTTTATAGATGAGGAAATGAAGAATAAAGAGATTGAATAACTTCAAAACAGTCATGCATGGTAATCCCAGTAGTATGAAATTAAAACCCAGGCTCACCTAGCTTTGTAACCAGAGCACATAACTTCAACATTTCATATGGTATCAGTTAGAAGAAGTGCAAAATAAAAGCAAAAAAGCTAGGTTGGCAAATAGTGGGTATGTTTTAGAAGATTCTTAAGGGAGGTGAGAGCTGCTAAGACAATGGTGATTCCGTAAAAACTTCCTACCAGTCTGCTCTCCTGGGGACCAAAGATGCAGGGCAATCCCTGTTCACAGTCCTAATGGGAATAGGCCATTATAAAATTGACAACATTTGACCAGGAGACGAAAGAAAGATTACATGGGCACATGGCCCATGGATTCTCTGTGCTCTGCCAGGTTCACCGACTTCCATCAGAGCCTGCCTTCCATTCATTCCTATGTACACAGCACTCCTCCACAGCCTCGATAGATGCCCTTGGCATGGAGGAAGGTTGAGATATGACAGTCAGTGCCAACCCATCAATTACCACTTGCAGGTCAAACCAGGACTTCTCATTCCAAAGTCTGTTGCTGACAACACTGTGTACTTTCCTTGGCTGTTGGAAAGTTCCTGAGGGGCAGGGAGCACAGCTGGTAGTGGAGGGCCTTTCTCCTATCCTATCAGCCATTTAATCCCCCAGCTACTCTCTTGCAGTGAAAAAACTGTAGCTACCCTACCATGAACTCCTTCTACTTCTCTCCCTCTCTCAGTGTTTCTTTATGATCACCTTCTCTTCCCTTATTGGTCATTATCAAAATTATTAAGGTTGAGCAGAAATATTAAGATATACTTACATTTCTAGCCAAATATATTTAAAATCTTGGACCAAGAGAGTATAACAAGTCTAGGAGGCTTGAGCTGTGTGATTTGAAGATTCACCCAGCAGGGTCACGTGCCCCAAATAGCAGCTCCACCTACCTGTCACTTTGTCATTATAACACTTCTTTGCTTCTGAAAAGTCTTTTAATTTCTAAACCTCACAATTCAGGCACAAATCACCATGGGTGGCCTCCGATCATAGTTACAAGTTGATACCCTTGGAAGGAGTAACCAACGATAACTCTGAGTAAGACGACCCTGAAGCAACAGAATCAGAAAACCAGTGGGAACATGGGACCAGTGAAAAGGAAGAAGAGACGCTGTGTGGTAGGTTGAATGGTGGCTCCCCAAAAGATATGTCCGTGTCCTATTCCCTGGAACCTGTGAATGTGAACTTGCTTGGAGAAAAGGTCTTTGTGGATATGATTAAGAATTTTGCAATGATATTGTCCTGGATCATCTAGGTATATTTAAATCCAGTGACTAATAAAAGCCAAGAGACATAGAGGAAGAGAAGGCCATGTGAAGGTGGAGGCAGAGATTGGAGTTAAGCACCCACAGGCCAAGAAATGTGTGGAATCACCAGAAGGAAGAGGCAAGGAAGGATCCTCCCCTAGGGACTTTGGGGGGGGGGGTACAGCCCTACCAACACCTTGATTTTAGATTTCTGGCCTCCAGAACCTTGAAAGAATAAATACCTGTTGTTTTAAGCCACCCAGTTAGTGGTAATTTGTTACAGCAGCCCTAAGAAACTAATGCAGGCTGCAAGGGGCAAGAAGGCTGACCCAGCTTGAATTTAGCACATAGTAATACCAGATACTAAGAGAGTGCTTTGATGTCTTCTAAACATTACCATCTCCATCAACAGAAGAGCGAAGCACAGAGTGATTTGTTTGAGCATGTGCCAGGTGTGCCTAATGCTCTCCATGATTTAGTTCAACTAAATTTAGTTTAATTTAGTTAGCCCTTTTATGGATGAGAAAACTGAGGCTAGAGATGGCAAAGAACCTACTCAAGATTACATGGCTAGATGGTGGCAGATTTAGGATTCTTATTGAGAGTGAGCTGCCCAATTCTAAAGTGCTGAAGATGTGGCAGTTAATAAATAGGAAAATTTGCATCAGAAACCTGGTTTTTGGGCAGGCCGCGGTGGCTCAGCAGGCAGAGCTCTTGCCTGTCATGCTGAAGACCCAGGTTTGATTCCCGATGCCTGCCCATGCAAAAAACAAAAACAAACAAAAAAGAAACCAGGTTTGCTTGCCTTCCAGGCTAGTGCTCTCTCTACAGAGTACACCATCCTGCTTGTTGATGCCATGTTGTTGAGCAAAGAGTAATATTCTGTGTTCTCTTTATATCGTCTGTGAGTTAGCAGGAGGTGTGTGATTTTCCCCAGTTAATTTCTGAAAGGACTGAGGCTCTGAAAGGATAAACTTACCCCAGTTGGGATGTCATTCTAGACGCAGCAGGCTGGGACCCTGGAAACAGCTTGCTTTTGCTCTTCGTAATTCTGTTCCTACAATTCAGCTGATTGTGGAAACAGCAGCAGGCTGGTGGTTTTGGAGTGAGCTCATCCCTCCTGGTTTTTAGCTTCAATTCCTCCTGACTGCTTTATATTCTGAGCCCTGCCCTTATTTTCAGTGTCTCATAAAGAAAAGTTTTTACGTTAGGATTGAGTGACTCTGCTTCATTGCTCATCTCAGCCTGTATTTTTACATTATCAAGTAAATTAAAAGCCATACATTATGTACATAGGCAGTGAGGAAACTCATTTAGAATTCTGTTTCGCACACATTTGCAGAACTTTTGCTGATTCAATGAATGCCACACTTACCAATCAGGTGTAAATCAGCATTTTGCTGGGGGGCATAATTTGGAACTGGCAAGATACTGACGACGTCCGTTTTGTGCTTTCTCTAGTTGCAGGTTGTCTCTAGGCCTTTTCAACCGAGCAGGGGAAGGAGGGGCTGCCTCGCAGCTTGGGGAGAAGAGTGAGACGGCCCATCCACAGGTGGGGATCTCCTGAAGAATCACTGCAATAATAGTGACCATCAGAGCCAGGACTGGCTTCAGGGTGGGCGACGTAGGCAGTTGCCCTGGGCGCGTTGCAGAGGAAGGTCCCATGCTTGGTTTAATGCTCTGCCGTCACTGGCAGATTCTTAATACTTTATTTTTTCACAAAGACCCTGCATTTTCCTTTTGCACTGGGCCCCGCAAATTATGCCAGTCTTGTCGATAGCTACCAGTGAATGAACGTTTTCTCCAAGTCAGGCAATGGGCCATGGCATTACTGGCATGATCCAATTTAATCCTTGTAATATTTAGTTATTTGGCAAATATTGAGCCACAATTACATAGCAGCCACTGTGCTTGGCCTTGGGGGTCCTGGAATGAACAGGGCAGGCACTAGTCATGCCTTTATAGGAACTGCATGCAAAACCATATAGAGACTATTTCAGTTTGTGTTTATCTCTCAGGGAGGAGCAATTTCACAAAAGGTAGCAAGAGAAGGCTTTACTGGAAGCCAGAGAGGTCAGAATTTTTATACCCATTTTGCAAATAGGAAGACTGAGACTCAGAGAGATGAAGTGACATAGCCAAGGTCACAGAGTCAGCTGATGGCAGAGCCAAGCATTGAAATCGGGCTTGTGTGACTCAACTGCCAGGCACTAGAACAGCGCTTCTCAAACTTTCCTGTGCATAGAAATCACTGGGAGTTGTGTTAAACTGCAGATTCTGATTCCGCTGGTCTGGATAGTGCTGAATCCGCTGGTACTGGAACCACACTTGGAGTGCAAGGTTCTAAAGGCCTGTGCTGGGTGGAGGTGGTTGGAGGTACCTGCCAGCCAGAGCCCACTGGCCTTGAGACCTGGAAGGCCTGCTTTTGTCCCTGGAAGTCTAAAGGGGCTCTGTGTCTGTGCAAAAGTCTGATAGGGTAGACCTTTGGGATTTTTCGAATCTGTCTAAACTTTGTGGGGAAAGAATGCAAAAGGTCACCAAAAAAGTTGCTGACCAAGAACTTGGAAGGAGAGAGCTGGCAAACAAGAGCGGGAACATTCCACTCCTCTACAGATTCTTCCTTGACTGTGAAGCCTAGGTTTTATCACCTTGGACATTAAGTAGTTCTTTTTCTTGTCAAACGGCCATTTCTCTTACTGTAGATTAAGTTCATTTTCTTTTGCTAATTTCTCCATGAATATAGACCACAAGCACTTAAAATTCCCTCATATTCAAGTTAATTTCAAGTCATCTCTTAGGTTTCTAAGTTCTAATTTAAATATCTCATCCATCTTATTTTTATCCTTAGAGGAGTATAGGTGTCATTTAAAAAGGCGAAAGATTTTTAAAATCTCTATAGTAATCTTTTTCTTCTGATTTTGTTTTTTTGCATTTTTTATGAGCCAAATCTGACATAAGATCTGACTAACTCATAGCAAAAGCAACCACTTCCCAGCCCTCCTTCCTGTCTCCCCACGCACCTCACAATATATTGAATGTATGGTCAGCTATGAATTTCAGATCTTTTTCTACTGTATACATGTTGAGTCTCCCTATTCCCCATATTTGTCTTTTTTGCTCATTAGTAAAGCTATGGTGATTGATAGATATTTAATAAATATCTAATATCAATAAATATCTGTATATGTAGATATTTAATAAATATCCATGGAATATATATAAATAAATAACCTGAAAAACTAGTTCTGCTGAACTATAACCTGTTTTTTAAAGATATTTGTTTTCATCAGTCATTGGAAATTTTTAATTCTATTAAAAATTTAATTCAGAGTATTAGAAACATACCTGAAGGGGAAAGTAACCTCACTGAAAGCAGAAATATGTATGTAGAATTGGCTGGCAGCATCTAGTAAGTACTTTTCGTGAGTGGTGGTTGACCAAAGAATCTCTAATTAGTGAGATGATTTGGAGAAAAAAGAGGCTGGGATAGAGCCCTGAACCTAAAGAGTCAGGTATCCAAGCTTCCAACTTTAATTCTGCCCCAACCTGGCTGTGTGACCTTGGGGAACTCATTAGACCTCTCTAGACTTCAGTATTCTTAGCCAAGAAATGAAATTATGGAACTAGGTGATCTCTGAGGTTCTATTGAGCACTAACAATCTGTGGGTCTCCGTGAACACTTGGATCAACACAGTTGATAATAGAAACCTGTGCCCCAAATGGAAAGTTTTGTAAAGAAATACAACTATCTGTCCAAGAGGATCCCTGGACAAAAACAGTTCTTGCTCTCTACCCTGGAGCCATATTTCCTGCCCTTCCTGTTCTCTGCATTGGTCTTTGTGAGCATGTGTTCTAGTTTGCTAGCTGCCGGAATGCAACACACCAGAGACAGACTGGCTTTCAATGAAAGGGGATTTATTTAGTTGACATACAATTCTTCAGAGGAAAGGCAGCTAACTTTCATCTGAGGTTCTTTCTTACGCGGGAAGGCACAGGGTGATCTCTGCTGGCCTTCTCTCCAGGCCTCTGGGTTCCAACAACTTTCCCCGGAGTGATTCCTTTCTGCATCTCCAAAGGCCTGGGCTGAGCTGCGAGTGCTGAGATGAGGTATGCTGAGCTGCTTGGGCTGTGTTACGCTGAGCTCGCTCATTGAAGCACCAGCCAATTAAATCATTCATTGCAGCAGGCACGCCTCCTAGCCAAAAGCAGATGTAATCAGCAACAGATGAAGTTCACATGCCATTGGCTCATGTCCCCAGCAATAGAACTAAGCACCTTCACCTAGCCAAGTTGACACCTGAATCTAACTACACAGCATGGTTTCCAGTTTGACCACTTTCTGCTCTTTAGAAACTTCTGGATATGTGTGGCCTCCTATCACATCATTTAGCTCAGGCTCTGCCTAAGGTTGGCTGGAATGCTCACAGTTCTTTTTGAGGTGTATTTGATCTGCCCTCAAAACTCGCATTGACTTTGCACTCCCATCATCAGGGTCAGGTCCATTTAACCTGTACAACCATGCAACGCAAAGTTAAACACCCTATGGATTTCAACTCTATTCACCAAGATGTCAGGTGTGCTGATAGCTTTGTCTCCCTGAATCTCAACTCTTCCTCTCATATGCTACAGATAAAACAGTACTTTCTCTTCATGGGCCATGTACTTCTTTGTACCAGGGCCACAGTCTGGAGATTTGGGAGATTCTGGCTCTAAGAGGGCGATGCTTGGGCATCAGTCTGCCTCCATTTGCCTCTGCTCCTTCCTGCCTGCCCTCTACCATGAGCCTGTTTTTGCCAAGAGATTTTGTTTTGCCTGTTTCCAATCCAATACACAATCTTCCCACAGGTACCTGTTATGCCATCTGCATTTTAGTGAATATCATCTCCACATTCAGCCTCAGTCAAGGGCTTTTCTCTCAGCATCTGGAATTTGTAGGTCTTCTGGGGCATTGGCAGAGCCAATCATGAGCAGAAACAAAACATCATCTGTGAAATGGGATAATCTAGGAAGAGAGGCCAAGGAGCTTTGGAGTAAGTAAAGGAGAAAACTCTGGCTGTATTTACAGGAAAGGGAAGCAAATTAACATGTATTGTGGACCTATTATGTGCCTGGAAATGTGCAGAGTGCTTTTAATAATATCTAATCAACTCAACAACTCTATGACATAATGGTTTTAATTTACAGTTGAAGGGAGTGAAGCATGGGGAGGAAAAAATAACTTGACCAAAGTCACACAACTAATAAGGGAGTTCAAATCCAGCCCTACTTAACTTCAAAATTTATGTTCTTTCCTTTTTATGCAAACTAATATGGGTAGAGAAAAAGAAAGAACTAGAGGTGATGGGAGGAGAAGGAGATACAGGAAAGGAAAGGATGGAGGAACATCCTCAGCTGTCTCAAGCAGCACTGAGAGTGAGTCGTCAAGGCAGAAACCACCTACGCCTCACTCTGCAGCAAGTGTATAAGAGTGTTTCTGCTCCAGGTCTCTTCTTGGGGCATTTGCCACATGTGTGGTTAAGCATCTGCATGTCACCTATATGTTACCTATGACCTACTCCATAGGCTCCATACTCCATGGTCTCCATACCCGTACTCAGGGTTCCTGGCCTTGCCTAGCATTATCCATCACTGCTTAAGAAAAGCACCCCCAAATTTTGTGGCTTATAGTAACAATGATCTTACTATCATCTCTCCTGTTTCTAAGTGCTAACTGGTCTCACCTAGGCATAGTCTTGTGCATGGTCTCCCATGTAGCTATACTCAGTGGCTGCCACTGGTGGCATCTCAAAGGCTTTCTCACTCACACATCTGGTGGTTGGTGTTGCCTGTCATTTGAAACCTCACCTGGAACTGTCCACCAGAACATTTGCATGTGGCCTCTCTATGTAATTGGGGCTTCCTCACAGCATGGTGGCTGGGTTCTAAGAGTGAGCATCAAAGGAGACCCTGGTGGAAGCTGACCTGACTTTTATGGCCCAGTCTTGGAAGTCTCATAGCACCACTTCCACCATAAGTATAGGCCTGCCCTGATCCAAGGAGAGGGAACAAGACTGCCCTTCTCCATGAAAGGAGTGCCACTGTCACGCTGTAAAAAGAGCACATGAGAGGAGAAGTTTTTTCAAGTCAATCTTGAACAGTACATTCTGCCAGTCTGCCCTCTGGCCATACTTCATCTCTCCCCCTACCGGCAAAATATACTATTCTGTCTTCCCAAACTTCCAAGTCTCATGCCATTATGGCATCCGTTCAAACCCAGGATCTCATCAACTAAATAAGGCCTGGCTGCAAGTGAGGCCCCTTGAATCTCTCTTCTTGATTGCTTTCCCTCTATCTGAAGACCTGTAAACTAAGGAAATGTTATTGGCCCCAGAAAAACATTGTTTATTAAGTATTCACTCCATACCAGGCCTGGAAGGCATTTTAGATGAGTTGTTTCATTTAATCCTCAAGTAATTTTCTCCCTAATTTCAGATGATGAAAATGAGGCCCAAGAGGCTAGGTGGCCCAGAGTGCATAGCTACTAAGTGGGGGGTCTTTAACTCCTCAAATAAACTAATTGAACACATGTTATGGAAGAGAAATTATAGACATGTTACCATACACTTACCTTGAGCGTAACATATATTCAGCAGCAATTCTAAAGGCATTGTCCACATTTTCATGAAATCCAAGATCTCAAAACTAATTTCATAATAGTATTGAGCATTTACTTGATGTTTGTATGATGGTATGAAAGCATTGTTAGCTAAAAGGAACCAGTTCTCCTCAAAGAAACAGCTGATTTGGGGATTGGAGCAAGGTAGTTATAAGAAAAGCCTGGAACAACTTATTGTGCCAGAAAGTAAAGAGGTGGTCAAGAAAAAAAAGATGATGGGTACATGTCACAAAGACACAGGAGGCAGCTTGGAGGGCTACCATTGGGCAAATCTGGATGATTTTAGCACAAAAATAATAAAATACAGTAATGCTTTAAAAATAGTTGGAAAATAGGAGTTCATGAGTTCATACCAATAAAATATAGATGGGATATGACGGATGCATAGCTAAAGGTATAGATAGATTATTATATAAATGATTTAATAGACAATTAGATGATAAAAGGGGAAAAGAAAAGGCTCTTGCCTACAGTAGACTGTCAAGGTTAACTGGGAAATGGAATGCAGGAATTAGAATATCATCATTTTACCATTACAGTAAAGATTGGGTCAAGGCAGCAAGAGTCATCAATGGATGCTAAATCTAGGGGGAAATTTTGAAAAGCAGGAATTTGCATGATCTTGAAGTATTTCCCCACAAACTTCTTATTGTGGTAAATATAAAAAGAAAACACAGCGATTGTACAGTGGAGAGCTTGGACCACCCTTTGACCAGGTGATCCAATTAATATCACCAGTGAAGACAAACGGCTCTCTTGTTCCTCCAGATGTGATTCCCTGAGGAAGTTGTCCAGGCAATAGTCCGGCTGAGAATGCATTATCTGAATCTAATCACAAAGACATATCAGAGACACAAAATAAGGAATGCTCTATTTTTTTTGGGGCGGGGGTGCATGGTCCAGGAATCAAACCCGGGTCTCCTGCATGAAAAGTGGGCATTCTAACCACTTAACTACCAGTGCACCCAGAATGTTCTATTTTTTTAAAAAAAAACTTGGAATGGTGGAGACTGTGGCCTGTACTCATAAAAAATGACAGAATCATAAAAGACAAAGAAAGGCTGTGGAAATATTTCAGATGAGAGAAGTCTAAAGAGGTAGGACAACTAAATGCAATGCCTGACCCTATACTGGATCTTAAGTAGAGTGGGGGTGGGAGGGACGTGATGAGAGGGGACACTACAAATGATCTCACAGATCAACTGACAAAACTGGAATATGGACAGTGAAAGTGTGTCAATGTCACTTCATAGATGTGATAACTTCACCGTGCTTATTGTTTTCCTCTTCATGGGAAATGCACGCTGAAATATTTAGAGGTAAATGGGCCATGATATATGTGACATCCTGAAATGGTTCAGGGGAAAAATAGAGACAAAGAGAGAGAAAGAGAAGAGGTGTGAGGGTAGGTCAATGGTAGAATTCTCACCTGCCCCATGCGAGAGACCCGGGTTCGATTCCCGCCGGTCCATGATCTTGAAGTGTTTCCCCAAAAACTTCTTATTGTGCTAAATATAAAAATAAAACACAGCAATTGTACAGTGGAGAGCTTGGACCACCCTTTGACCACGTGATCCAAGTACTTGTACTTCCCAAACAAAAAAGAAACCGACAAAAACAAACAAACAAAAATCAACAAAATGGTGCTGCAATAACAGGATACTCACATGGAAAAAGAATGAAATGTGACCCCACCATACAGCACACATGCACACACATACAAAAAATAAATAAATAAAAGAGAGAGAGAAAGAGGAAAAATGATTAAGTAAATGGAATAAAATATAAAAAATTGGTAAATCAAAAAATATATATGGATGTTCTTTTTATTATTTTTATTTTTGCCAACTTTTTAAGTTTAAAATTATTTCCAAATAAAACGTTTCTGAAAAAGCATACAATTATGGGTCAAACAGTTGGTGCCTCTGCAGAGGTTCAGGCAGGACCACCAAACTGTGCTGGTAGATGAGGTCACAACATACAGGAGGAAAAGTGCAATTGTTGGAGGTACGAATGGGACTAGCTGTTTTTTTAACAGAAAATTTCATTTTGAATTGAAAGAATGATTGACAGGCAAACCATGGTTATTCAGGCAGACATTTGGTATTTGGCAGACATTTTCTCAAAAAATGAATGAAACCAGCCTGTCACTTTGAGGAAAATAATAGACAGTATCTGTTGCCAGTGATAAAATTTGAAATTTCATACAAAAATTAGAAAACTTGTAACTGCCACCATTCACTTGACAGCTTTCCAATGTTTAAATACTAATCTGATGAGCTTGGTGATGATATTGATGGCAATGATTTCATATAGTATATGAATTGTGACAACTTTTGGAATATTTGCTGAACTCAGTGAACCAAAAGATTCCAAATGACCAATGCATAATGATACTTGGCCCCTTTGTCTTTGGACTTCCTTTCCATCCTATGAGGTCTCTTATAGCCAGAGACACATTTCACTTTTTTCCTAATTTAGCCAGCATAGGTTTCTTAATGATACATCAATTCCTGGCATTATCCTGGAAATGGTTTCCCTTTATGTTTCTTCCATGCTGTAGTTCTGCTCTTTACATTCAGGGCTTTATGTCCTGGGTCTAATAGCAAGGTTATATACTGTGGGGTGGCAACCAGAGATTGCTGCTTCTGGTCAATTTCAATGAATGGGATCCAGGCTAAAAACAGAACCCACATTAATGAGAAACGTGGCTGCTAAGACATTTCCTATTTCTCTTGGGTAAATTCCTCTTTGCCTGGAGGATTCCAGGGCATTTTTTGTTTAATCAATTAAAGTCCATTTTTTAAAAAATTAAGTAGGTGAAAATGAATTGAAATCTAAAAAGACAATCTAAAATAATTCATTCTATTTTGTTGCTATAATTAAATAGTAAATGAAGAAACTAAGTGATATCATGGGTATATACTAAAGAATATTCGATTTGGAATCAGAAAACTGGATTAATTGTTCTAAATTTTTAACTCACTCAAGGTATGTCCTTGAGCAAAGCCTAGATGATCTTGTAAGCCTCTCTCACCTCTACAGTTGTATAATTTAAAATATGGCAAAACTTCACTGTTGGGGTCGAATCAGTCCCCCCTCCCCCCAAAGACAAGTGCAAGTACTAAACCTGGTCCTGTGACTGTGACCTCATTTTAGAATAGGATCATCAAAGGGCATGTGGAATAGGGTGAATTAAATCAGGGTGGGCCTCAACCCAATATGGCTGAGATTGTTATCAGCAAAGGAAATTTGGGTTCAGTAGTAGAAGGCAATAGTCAGTAGAAGCCAGAAACCAGAAGAAGCCAGAGACTGAGGCAGCTCACCATGCGGCAGAGGCAGAGATACAAGCCAGGGAATCGTCAGGTTCTTTGAACACTACAGACTGGGAGAAGTGTGGCCCTTCAAGGAAATGCATGCTGAAATATTTAGAGGTAAATGGGCCATGATATATGCGACATCCTGAAATGGTTCAGGGGAAAAATAGAGACAAAATCAAGAAGTCCTTGATTTTGGACTTCTAGCCTCCAAAACTGTGAGACAAAAAATTCCTGTTATTTAAGCCAACCAATTTAGGAGTGTTTGTCATAGCATCCCTGGAAAATTAAGACATTCACTAATGTATCACATTCACTAATATATCACATTTACATAACTCTGTGAACCAAAAGATTCCAAACGATTAATGTATGGGGATACCTGGTTCCTTTCTCTTTAAACTTCCTTTCCATCCTATGAGGTCTCTTATAGCCAGAAAAATAGTCCACTTTTTTCCTAATTTAGCCAGCATAGGTTTCTTAATGATATATTAATCCCTGGCATTATCCTGGAAATGGCTTCTCTTTATGTTTCTTCCATGCTGTAGCTCTGCTCTTCACATTGAATGCTTTGTGTCTTTAGTGAATGTAAAACATTCACTAAGTGTCACTCCCTGCTTTGTGCCTCCCCAAACAAAAATGATGCCTCCTTTTTATTAGCAGTGAGACCAGGTAGCTAACAGCACAGCTCTGCATCCTGTGGACAGGGGTCCAAACCTGAGCTATGTAATCTCACCTTTCTGAGTATCAATTCTGTCATCTGGAAAACTTGAATGATGATATAAAAATATTGTGCTGTACGCCAGCAGGGTAATGTACTAATACATTTAGCATTTATGCAAGCTTCAGTTAGACATTGCTTACCTATCATAACCTGCCAAACCCCAACCAGGACCATTCCAGCCAAACCTAAAGAACACCTAGGGCAATATATAAGACTCCACAAGGGTTCCATGCACTAGAGTAACTTTCTAGAAACCTACAACCTCCAGAATGGTCCCTGGTCCAGATAAGTCCTGAAACCTAGAGGGCCCATCCTTTCCAGAACATCAGATAGTTCCATCTCCCTACCCCATATTAATGACAGACTCTTTCAGGGTGAAAAAGTTAGAATTGCCGTAGCCCAAACATCCCTAAAGAGAGGGATGGAAAGATCAAAGGTGATGGTGGAGTTATACAGGGAAGATAGGATTTAACAAATGACTATGATTGCTAAATCAGTAAATTGATATCTCTTTTAGTCTCCAGTATCTTAAAGCAGCTAAAAGTAAAAACCTAAAATTGTGGAATTGTAACCCATGTCAAAGTCTGAAATATGTTCTACAACTATTTGTGGTGCTGTGCTTTGAAATTTATTGCTTTTTTTGGTATATATATTATTTTTCACCACACAAAAAGAAAAAAGGTCGATTGTGATGATACCAAAAATATTTAAGCCCTCAGCCTCCTATATTCTGGAGCAGCTATAAGGAAAAATCTGAGAGGATCGTATGGTAGCCCATACAAACTTTGGGATCTGTCCTATAACTACTTTTTGAAAAGTGCTTTGAAAACTATTGCTTTTTTCATTTATTTGCTTTATATATATATAAAATATATATATAAAATATATATATAATATATATAATATATATATATATACAATAAAAAAGTTTTAAAAAATACTGTTTGGCACACCAGCAGGGTAATGTATGTAATACATTTAGCACAGAACCTATAATAGTGCAAATGCTTAAAAAGGGTAACCACAGTTGCCATGATAGCTGTAGCCAAACATAGTCTCCACAAATTATATTCATCTTGCCACTGAATATATTTTTGCATCAGTTTTCTATTTCTTCTGTAAATCTAAATGTGTTTTACCTACAACTCAGAAAGAGTTTGGCTAAATTTATCATTTTGCATCGCGTCAGCAAAAACAGTAATAGGATGTGCTGTCAGTGAGTAATGGCATATATCTGTAAAGGATCAGAGTTTCTTGCAAAGGAGGGAAAGATTTTGGAACCCCATCCAGAAGAGTTCCTTTGTGCTGAAGCATCTGTTTACTACCCTTCAGTCCATCAATCCACCGACACATGGCTCAGGAAACAAGAGGGTGTCGTTAAAAAGAAGCTGCAGTTCAGGACGTGTCTGTCTTATGCTCTGCTCTGCTATATCCCCAGTGCCCAGAAAGGTATGTAGCACACAGTAGGTGTTTAATAAATATTTGTTGAATGAATGTAGGAATAAATGGAACAGTTGACAGCTGGCAGAAGGATTTTAATGAAAACAACTCTAAGTTCAACTTCAGCCTCACAAATAGACATTTATTGATAGAGGCAGAAAGCAGTCCCCCAGGCAGGTCTAGAAGCTTAGTAGACTCCCAGATCTCTTTCCTTTATGCACCCAAGCAGGTCTAGATGCTCAGTAGACTCCCAGATCTCTTTCCTTTATGCACAAAAGTGCCACTGGGGCAAAGGCAACAAATACTCCAGTCGCAGCATTTTTCTAGCATCCGTGGGGTCAGGACAAGGATCCTTTAGGAATGAAGAACAAAGACCAAGATGCTTTTCCTCTCCAAAGCAAAAGCTGCCGATTAGGTAGTCATGTCACCGAGTCCCTCCCAACATGGAAAGCACTCAACCTATTGAGAAGAAGAAGCTGAAATGAAACATCAGTGAGGTCAGCTTTGTTGACCCCAAGCACCACAGCTCAACTGGTACGTTGCCATCTATTTCAAAACTCTTGATTCCTTTTTCTTCTTTTTTCCCTTCACATATGTGGACGCTGAGGCTAAGGAAGTGAAGGCAGTCTACCCAAAGTCCCAAATTAGTTAGTGGTTCTAGCGATTAAGCTGCTTTCAGATACAAGTAACAGCAGTAATGATTCAAACAGCCCCAGAACCATGAGCAAGAACTTTTTCACAAGCATCCAGCAGGCCCCTCCTTGCTTCTCAGTGGCCCCCAAATTTGGGTTTACAGTGCTATCCATGAACCAATCATTGGAAAAGGGGGATAGAATCATCTTAAGGCAATCAGGCACATTCCTGAACCACGAAATTGCTGCTCCTTTAAGGAAGAAGGCAAAATGTATGTTAGAAAGGCACCTGGCAGTGTCCCCTACCATGACCCAACTGGAATATGAATCAGATTGGTTACTTAATAGTTTCTTTTAATAGTGAGTCTCTCACAAATAATTTAAAGAGGCTATAGTATAGAAAATTCTGACTTTCTTATGATTTTTAAGAGTAAGTTATTAACCTTAAGCGAGGTACTCTGGTACAAAAGTCATCTCCTTCCTCTCTCCACCTTTCAGTATATTCAGTGTACTGGAGGACCACTACAAACCACTATTTTATTACAAAGTTATTTTGCTGCTTGTTAAAGTAAACATATTACACTTAATAAAAGCTCAAGTTATTGGCTGCCATTGTCAGGAGGAAATGATTGTCAGCCTTGTGCTTTCCACTGCACGGTAGCCCTGGGGGTAGGGTGGGGTGTTTGGGAGGCTGTAGCACCTACTCACAGATGCCTTGGCACTGGGAGATGCCTTCTTTGAGCTTAGCCCTCCAGGCATCTGATGCTCGTCCTTTGGCTCAGAGAAACATTGTCCTCCTTAGGTTTTGGAATTGGAGAGCAAAGGAGCCAAATGAAGAAATTAGAACAGTACGCAGGCTCCCTGGCCTTGGGCCCCACCCCAGCAAGGCCCCCTGAAAGAGTTCTAGATACACCTCCCCCAGTGGATGAACGCCTAATACTGGATATCAAGTTAGACTGGACAGTGTAGACTTCCACAGGGCAGAGGAAGACGGCCCAGGAAGGAAATGGATGAAGTCCAGAAAAGGGATAAGAGGGCACAGTGTGACCTCATTGGAAAAGAAACTAAATCCCAAATCCACTCTCAAAGCAGTTTCTTCCCTTGAATTCTTTTAATGTTAGTGTCTTCACCATCTGTCAGTCACTCAAGCTTGAAGACTCACAGTTCTATCTGACTTCTTCTCCCTCATCCCCCGTCCTGATCAGCTGTCAAGTCCTGTCAGTTCTATCTCCTCGACTTGTCTTCTCTCTGCCTCCTCCTTTCTGTTTCCCTTGGTGTGACCCTAATTCAGACCCTCATTAACTCTTGCTTGGGCTATTAAACTGACCTTGTGTTCTACCCGCATCCCTTGTTGATCTACCATCAATCCCTTGTTGGATTGATTTCCATAAAGCATAGCTCCAATTGTGTCATTTATCTGCTTAAAAAACTTCAATGAGTCATCTTTTCCTATGAAATTAAATCCCAAGTCCCAATCCTAGCCTTCTAGACCCTTTGTGTTCTGACATCTCCTGTGTGTGTCCTCTTCTAATGCTCTTCTGCCTATATTCATTCACATGGGGCTTCTTGAAATTCCCCAAGCATCACTATGGGCCTGGAATCCCTGAAGTCCCCATTTCCACCTGCCAGCCATCCTTTAAGATCCAGCTTCAATGCCATGACCTTCAACATTTCCGCACTCAGAAGATGTGAACTTTCCCTCCTCTGAAAGTCTAGAACATATTGCATTTCCCTGTTGTTTTAACATAGGAAAGCCATAGCTTTCCTAATGTATCTCTTTGATGCATTGAGTCAATAAATATTTTTTGAGCAGGCCACTGTAGCTGTTATAGGAACTGGGAATACAATAATGTGCAAAATAGACAAAAACTCTTGGAGTTTATATTTCATTGGGGGAGAATAATAGTAAATAAGATGAAGACAATAAATAGGTAGTATACGGGGCTGTGGTGAGTGCTAAGGAGAAAAGACAAAGCAGAGAAGGGGATATAGGTAGAGGGAACAGAAAATGCAGAGATCTTGTAGCAGAACCTTGCCAAATATGTGCAAAGTTCAGAGATAAGATTTGAATGGAATGAACAAGGGCCAAGTAAGAGTGTCCCTGAAGGCAAAGTTTGTGTTTGAAGGCTAGGATGGACTATCTTTGTTATCTCTGAATCAATTAGTCTAGTATCACTGCAAAAGTAGATGTGAAATAATGTCTATTGAATTAATACATATATTTCTTCATTCATTTCTGCATTTTCATAAGGGGTCAGCCTTTTGTCTCCTTAAGAATTCTTGTTGCTTCTTTTCATGCAGGCCTGCTGGCAATCAACTTGCTCAGTTTTTGTTTGCTTGGAAATGTCTTTATTTTATATTCACTTGTAAAAGATATTCTTTTTTCAGGATAAACATTCTACATTGCATCCTCTTCTTTCAGAAAATTAAGCATTCATTACATTGTCTTCTGGCTTCCATGGTTTCTGTTAAGAAGTCAGCTGACTATAGAATTACAGCAATCAGGGTAAAAAGCCCTGGCTGTTCTTAAGATTTTCTCTTTGTCTTGGTTCAGAAGCTTTCTTCTGAAGTGCTTAGATCTGCTTTGGTTTATATTTGTTCTGCTTGGAATTCATATAGATCTTTGAAACTGTGGCTTGATATTTTTAATTTCTTTGGGAAATTTCTCTACCATTTCCTCTTCAGATATTGCTCCACCCCATTTTTCTTTTGTTCCCATGTAAAACTGCAGTCATAAATATGCTTGATATGTGTACTGTGTCACATGTATCTCTGATGCCCTTTCCTATACTTTTTAACATTTATGTTTCTCTCCAAGCTCAGTCTGGATATTTTCTTCTAGCCTAGATTTCCCAGTTTACTAATAATCTCTTCATCTTTGATCAATCTGCTGCTAAATCTATCTATTGAATTCTTAAATTGAGTTATTGTATTTTTCAGTTCTCAAGGTTCCATTTGATTCTTTTTTTGTAGATTCCAGTTCTGTGCTGAAATTTTCCACATTGACATCTATTTTCTTAAACATATTAATCTCAGTTAATTTAAAGTACATCTCTAACTAACTCAAAATTTGGCCCATCTGTAATTCTGTTCCTGTTATTTACTTTCCCCTTTGCCCTATTTTTGATAGGCTTTATAGTTTTGATTGAATGCAGGATATTATATATTAAAAATTATGAACACTTTAAATGATTCAATTTTCCTCCAGAGAGGAATTCAACCAATCATATGGCAGGTAGTCAAAATAGGACATTTCCATTCATTATTGCTGCCTAACAGAACCATCCAAAACTTAGTTGCATAAAATGACAAGCATTTATCATTGTCATGAGTCTTTGGGTCAAATATTCAGGCAGAGCTCAGGAGGAATACCTTACCTCTGCTCCACCATGTCTGGGGGCTCAGCTGAGATGGCTCAAATGGCTGGAGATGATTGAGGCAACTCAAATAGAGCCATATGTCAGGGCCTTTGTCCTTTTCCATGTGGTATCTCTTGGGGTGCTGAAATGTCTGGAATGGATCTTTTCATAATGTATCCCTGGGCTGGGATGCCTGAGATAGATAAGAGCTGGCTGGAATCACTCTCCATGCATTATGGTCCCAAGGTAGTCAGACTTCTTCACGGCAATGGGCTTTCCCCAGCGTGAGAATGGCAAGAGAGATCATGGCCAAAGGCCCAGGTGGAAGCTGCAAGATTTATTACATCCTAGTCTCACAAGTACCAGAGGTAATTTGTAGGGCATATCTCCTCAACCTGAGGAGAATGGATACCCAGAAATGGAAGAAATTTGTGGAGGCAATCATTTCATTCCAATTATCAGACTCAAGGCTGGATTTTAGGCTTTGACAGTTTTGTCTATTTCTGCTTTTTCTCCAGTCCTAGAATCTAGCCTTTCAGGTGTTCCAACTAAAAGTCTGCAGGATTTCACAGCACCCCTCTTCCTTTGAGGGTCTTAGATTATAATTTGTGTCCTTTCAGTACTGAGAAGCCATCAAAAGATCCACTTGGGTTTTTTCCTGACTTACTCAATTTCTTGGCCATTTTCCCTTTATCTCCAGGATCTCAATGTTCCAAGTCATGGCTGTCTTGTTAGTCCCAAGCCTAATTTTTGTTTCATATGCACTATGAGCTTTCCTAAAGTTCTGCTAGAGTCTCTGCCTCTTGTGGCATTTCTCTGCCCAATCTCTCAGCCTCTCACCCTGCAAAGTGTAAGAATAAATAAGTACCCCAGAGGGAAAAATGGGGCACAGAATGTTGTACTTACCTCATTAAATTGCACTTTTCTCTGAAAAGAGAAGCAGACCTGGCTGCCTTGAAAGTTCTCATATGTCTTCAGATATACTTTTGGACTCCTCATTGTTCTTAATGGTAGGTTTGGTTGATTATAAGTCACACTGCTATAGTCAGAAGTGGAAGTCCATAGCCTTTGAATTGAACTAGTTGCCCTTGCTTATTTGTCACAATACTTTACCTTTTATTCCTGGTCATCTTATTCTAGAGCCTTGTGACCATATGAAATCTCCTAGTCCTTTCAACTATTCTCCTGCTTATGCATCCACCACTATACCGCTGTTCTACCTGGACAATGACGTCACTGAGCATTGATTTGGACAGTGTTTATGCTTCTTCTGGTTTTCCCAGACATGTAGACCCAGGATTTAAGTTAAGTGCTCCAATGGCTCCCCTTTTAGTTCACTCTTGTCCACAGAGGAGGACTGGTATATGAGCCAATATCAATAAACTTCACTTCCCACCCATGGCAAAAGACCGCAGTGAAACATGCCCCAGACCTATCTAGAAGGCTGCTTTGTGGTCTCATACTCTGATCCGTAGTTTTAAGATTGCTGCTTTGCATACCAACTACCAAAATAAAATAAAAACTATAACCTCTGTATAATAATAAATTGTTTATTAAATACCATCCATACTCACCCTTTCCTCTCTCTGGAGCACAGTAATTTTTGTTCCAGGCTCTAAATATACCAACAAATGAGCCACCACTCTGATAGTATGAAGATGAAAGTAGATGCCAAAACCTAAGAGGCAAAAGGGCTGAGCTTCCTGCTTCACCTTTAGGGGTCTTTCCTTAATGCTTATCATGCCGTGCTTGATGGCAGATGCAGCCTGACAACTCTTCTGCTCTAACAGAAAGGGCCAGAGCCTCGGGTGGAGAAACCCTTTCCTTAGTCACATGTTTTGCTGCCAGATCCAGTTAATATGTTTGTGCATATGTGTCAATGGGAAAGTACTTTCTGATCATCTTTTATTAATTTTTGTAGTGTAAGGACTTTTTCTAGAAGAGGATAAGATTTTAGTGAGATAGTTAAGTACTTTAACCTTGCTGGCAGGCACTTCACAAATGCTTGTTGACTGAATGAAATGAATGAATGAATGAGATTGAATGATTGCCTTGTCAACCATGCATATTTTCCTTAAACGATACAAAAACAGCTCTCCTATGACTGGCATTGAAAGAAGTGTGGGAGGGCAGTGTCTCCAGTTTAATTCTCTACCCTACTTATACATTTGGCCCTTAATTTCTCTGAGCACAGAAGAAACAAGAACCAGTATGTTCAAAAAATTATTTTACTGAAGATAGGGGATAGAAAAAGAGAAGCAACACAGAAAGAAGCATGAGATTATCTATTCTGATTTGCAAATCTTTGTGGTCTCCCTGGCCTCAAAAGTTCAGTCTCATTGACACAAGGCCCTCAGGGAAAAGAGCTCCCTACACCTCCTCTGCTTCCATTTTGTAGATGCCATATTCCTACACCTTCCTGAATGTGCCTCCCTAAGCCTTCCAAGTTCTTTCAAGATATTCAGTCAACTGACACTTATTTATTGCCAACTCTAGGTCAGGTGCTATCTAATAAAAAATTACTAAAATATTTTTTCTTCTCTCAGATACTTCTCCATCTTGTGCCAGGCAGCACCTAAACAAAAAACTCCACCATAATGTGGCATGTACTGGGAATGAAAAATGGCAGAACGGATGAAAGGCACCTAATACACTTGGGGAGAATGAACTAGAAATACTGGAGAAAGTAATGATTGAATTCATTCTCGAGGAATCAATGAACAATTACCTGGGGTAGGTTTGGGAAGGAAAGAGAACAGGATTCCATTTAGTTGAGACAGCATGACCAAAAGTACAGAGGCTAAAAACAGCAAATTATGTGAAGACAACAATAAACAAGCTCACTGTTGATGAAGCAACAAATTTAAAGTTTGGAAGGACACAAGAAGTAGCATGGAAACGAGTTTGAGCTTGGTCTCCTGGGCAATGGAGTATCATTGACTGCTTTCTTTTTTTAGGTGGATGATCTGGGAATCGAGCCCAGGTCTCCCGCATGGAAGGTGAGCATTCTACCAGTGAACCACCCATGCACCCCAAGGAGTGCTTTTAAGCAGCAAAGAGAGGTAACCAGAATTCTTATTTAGATAAACCATTCTACATGTACTGTATAGCTTTCTGTTGATTTGGTAGGTGGTTGCATCAGTATGCATCACTGTCACAACCCAAGGAGTTGTAAAAATCTCCGCTTTCTATTGTTTGTTATTCATACCTCAATTAAAAAATGTTAAGAATATGAAAATTCACTAACAACAGAATAAATGCAGTTTTAAGGCAATTAAAATAAGATGTGAATATCTTAAAATATTTGTTTCCAACCCTGGCTAATGGTGGCCCAAAATATTCACCAATGAGAAGACAACTTTCCTAAAAGTAGTGTTGGTACATCAGAGTGAGATATTCTAAACTCAGGAATGTAGGCCTTATGGCATTATGGGATGATAAAGCAATTATTTTCAATTTCTAGGGGTGGGTGCCTCAGACTACCCTAAGATTCAGTCAAAGTTATGGCTCTCTGGTCCAGAGATGCACATAAGCATATGTGCACAATACTTGACATCCCATAAAAAGGGCTTCATGGACTCTCTGAGGGCTTTCCATGGATTCCTGGGATTCCAGTGATATCAAGGTAAAAAAAACACTTTTCTAAGTCCTTAAAGTCACAGAACATTACAGTAGAAAGACCCCATCTTTTACTAAGCAAGACGGTCATGTTTCTTAAGCTGTCATTCCAATAATTGGATTTCAATTTTGTAAGAACACATTCTCCAGTTGATAAGACTTTTCCACTAAAGATAGTATGTCAAATCCACCAACCCTTCTGTTACTCTTTGCTATCCAAAGTGGTAGGAGTGTCCAAGGTTAATGAAAACTATCAGTTACCCGTGGTTCTAAAATGGAGTTGAATTAATCTGAGGTTTCTCAATGGGAAAATGAACTCACCTCTAGGTTCAAGTCATCCTGAGCCAAAGGATCAACCAGTCTATAGGCATTACCAAGATGTGATTCATGCTGCAGAACCACTTGGTAGAAAAAATTGCCTACATGGCTACAATGTATAAAACTCAGAGGAGAGGTCAGGGCTATGGTGCTAGACACTTTGCATTTCTGACAGATGTGGAAAATTATTTGTATGGGGTGACTAATTAATTTGTTTTGCTTTCCTTCATGATCCTAAACACTTGGTCTAACTCTGGTTTAGAACATCTGTGGACAGATATAATCTGACCTAGATTTTCAAATAAGTGGATATGACATTCCATCCCTTTCCTTAGGTAAGGAAGAGAACATTCAGATTTTTCACTGAGTATCATATCTACAGCCAATCTGTTTCCAACTTTTTTAAAGAAAGAAATCTCTTCAAGCCAAGTATATCTCAGAAGCATTACATGCTAGTTTCTTCTTTTGTACTCCCCAACTCCTTATTTATAGCTTCTAGATATTGGCAGGAACAAGTTCCTTCAGCTATTTTTTGCATAACATTGTCTAAATACTTTATTTTGAGGCTCCTTTTTCCCTAACCCATTAGCTTCTAGTGTCTATAAAAATAAAACTTCAAACTACTTAAATGCAGCATCTTGGAGGTACACTGCTGTATCTTTCATTATAGAAACAACTGTCCACATGTTACTGAGGTGATAACCTTAGGCATTCTGTGTGGATGCTAAAACCTACTTCTAAGAAGGTCAACCAAAGTTAAATATTCCTTGATAGCTAGCATGGATCACACGACATGTTGTCAGAGAATCAGCCCACTACATTACTCAAGGTTGTGACTCTTGCATGAAATTGGGGTTATTATACCTTATTCAGCTAGAATAATTCTACTGAAATCTTCTAGAGTAAGGCCACATTCTTCCATGTCTTTAGGACCTCTCATGAGGAGCAAGGTCATTTATGATGTGAGCAAACAAAGAATGGAAGCCAAGTGTGTGAGTCCTGGGCAAGAGTGAGTGTCTAGCCTTCTGGGTCCTGATCAATGGCTCTGTAACTTGTTTGCCCATCAGAATCGCTAAAGGAGCTTTAGAAAATATATAGATTTTGAAGTCCACCCCATAGCATCTGTTTCAATAAGCATGAGGTTGGCCAATATAATCTCAATGTTTCAGTAAAGGATCAGACATTTCTGAAACATTGTCACATTTAGAATTATTGCATATGCAAGGGTCCAGACAACTTTCTAAGTCATAGATGCCTTTTGGAATCTTACAAAATCTCTATATATGTGTGTTTTATGTCCCAGCTTCCAGCATTCCAAACTCCATAATATTGCTCAGCTGTCAGATTTATAAGGAACTGAGGAGTTCCTTTGCTTTTTAGCAAAGCTCTATCTCCATCCTTCCTCCCCCAGGAAATTTCTTTCCATCCTACTGTCCTGCCCAAGCCTTCAGAGAATTGCTGCCTTGCACAAGGACCTCTGGACCATGAGGGAATCTCTCAAATTATATGCTTTGCCCACAGGCTTTGGGAAGTCTCTGCCTTGCACTTGGTAAAAGTTCCATGAAACTCAGGGGGATTTTTCATCTTTTCTGTCCTGTCCCTAGGACTTTGTAGGTCACTGTCCTACACTGTGAAGATCCAGTCTGCCCCCAGAGGATTTCTCTCAGACCTCCTGTTCTGCATCTAGCATTCAGTATATTGCTACCATGAGTTGGAGAAGGCCCCATGGAGAAAAATTGGCAGATGGATGCAGATCAATACATGACCAAGTCACCTCAGAATTTGAATTCCTTATGCCAACCCACACATGGCCACCAAAAGTTTAACAGTTCACCTGGGTTTTTCTTTAATATTCTATAAGGGGTTTGCACCCCCTACCTTGGTGATGTCAGGGAAGAAAGCAGCCATGGGACACTTTTCTTTTAGAAAGAGCTTGAATTAAGTTTTAGTTCATTTAAGTTTCTTTGCATCTTTTAGCTCATGATATTGTAATTTGTTGGACTTTTCTCACTGTAAGGATGATAACGATGATCTCTAGAAATTTCCCAGATGTAGAAGTCAATCTTTGCACTTCAAAAGTTTTCAGAGCAAGATTTGAAAAGAACAAGCTTTCTGCTATTCTTTGCACACTTTTTCTGCTAAGTGCAAAAGAATCATACATGATCCCCATTTCTAGTGTTTTGCATTGAAATTTTGCATTAGGAAGAAGAAAAATGGGACTCAAGAGAACTATTGTTATCATTATTAGTACTTACGTAGTACCTGTGGTGGATTGCACTGTGTACCCCGGCTTGGACATGTTCTTGATTTTGGTCCACAGTCTGATCATGTGGTCCCCTTGTAAATAAGATCTCTTCAAGATGTTGCTTGATTTAAGGTGTGGCCCACTGGGTCAGGTTGGGCTTTAATCCAGACTGCTGGAGTCCTTTATAATCAGAAGGAAAGTCAGACAGAGCGAGAAACTGCAGAGGCCACCACTGCATGGCCACATGCCAGAAAAGCCAAGGACCAAAGACCGCTGGCAGGCAGTCCTAGAATGCCAGTCTTTGGGATGAAAACATTGCTTCACTGAGGTCCAAACTGTGGACTTCTCCTAGCCTCAAAACTGAGAGAATAAATTCCAATTGTTTGAGCCAAACCATTTTACCATTTTCTTGGCAGCCAGGAAATGAAAACAATATTTTACTTCCTTTTCTTGATGAGGGTACCAAGCAGTCCTCCTGAGCCACTTTAAACCGAACCAACTAAATCCTGTGTTATGACAAGACGTCTTTCCTATGGATCTAGGCTCTCACTTTTCCCTCCACAACAGACTTCTGATGGAGGGTGTTTGCATCCATATCCCTTTATAAGTAGCATCCTTTCATTCTTTTCTGCTAGTTAAATTCCTAGTTATTTCTTAAGAACTCCAGTTAAATGCATCTCTTTTATAAAGTCTCCAAAATACTCTGAACACCTACTCTCCATCAGCTCTAGCTTTATTTATTCCACTAATATAATCCTTATAGCACTATATTATGTATATAATGCTAGGGCAAAGAAGGTCCCTGCTTCTTAGAAGTGCTAGCTGATGACCTAGAATGGGTCCCACATACCCTGACTTAGGTCAGATGCTCTACTGTGGCTGGGATGAGGGGTGGGGTAAATGTCATCAAAATTGTAGGACCTCAGAGGGACATAGGGCTGGGTTTCCCTAAGCAAAACAGACTGCAATTAGTAGAGAAGGGCCTGCCAAGAGTGATGATTTTTTTTAATGCCTTCATTAAAACTTAATTGTTATGGAAATTTCCAGGAGAAAGAGGAAAATATTTGAGAGGAAAGCTAAAGCTTTACTCGGTATTTCACCCAAAGATAAGCCATGAGGGACATGTTACCTAAGAAAATGATTCCATTATCCAATAAGAGCAGTAATACCAGTAAATCAGTCCCTCTAGAGGGAGTGATACCCAACGTTTTTTTACCACTGAGGGCCACCTTTTGTTAATGTTGCCTACATGGACCCTAATTTTTTTTTTCTTTTAACATTTTAGCTGCCAAACTACAATTATGGTGATATTTCCTATATAGTTTTATATTGATTAAGTTTAAATTTTCTTCCAGTAGCCTTTATAATATATTAAAATATGTTGTGAATACACAGCAAAAGTCATTAAAATTTTAAACCATTTCATTTGTCAATTTTATGTCTGTAATTTTTGTTGCCATAATGACCATGGATGTGCCCAAAAATTCATCTATAGAAATATTTATCATAGAATTGATTGTGGCAAAAAAATTGGAAGATATCTACATTTTTAGCAAGTAGGAGTTTGGTAAATAAATTAAGGAATAGCCCTACAATGGATCATTAATGTGGTCATTAAAATTTGACTGTACAGGATGATTTAATGACATGGAAATAAGTTCACTATATACGAAATTCAAAAACATGTAACAAAATAATATGTATATATGCATCTCTGAGGAAGCATTTATAATAGCCTTCACACCTCCATTTTCACAACTTTTTTCCTCTACTCTACAGTGGGACGATCTGATCTCCTCTAATAAAAGACACATTTTCGACATGTTTTCCAAGTAGACTGAGCCAAGGAAACCAGGTTATTTGTAGTTCAGTTTGGAGTAGAAGTTCAAATGTGGCAAATAATTTACATATTGGCAAGAGCATGTTTTCTTTCTTTATCTCATTTAATTCGCTGGAAAAGAAACAATAATAATTGGCACCCAAACTTTATTTTAGACCTGAACTACCTCAAACATATTTCATTAAATGCAAATGAAAAACAGACCATTCCCCAAAGAAATTCAGCCAAAAAAAAAAGTGACAGCATAATTTCTGCTGTTGAATAGCTCATTCCTGAATGCTACAATGATTTCATGTTTATATGCATTAAAACATGATTCTAACTGAAAACTGCAATCAGTTTTAAGATCCTAAACATTAAACTAAAGATGTTTCTTCTTTAGTGGTTCAGGGAAAGACTCAAACACTTTTTGGTAAAATATTAATTATACTAGTAACTAAGAATTACATACTGCTTGTTATGTACCCGATATTATCTTAACAATCTTATTTTTATTAACTCATGTAGTCTTCATAAGAACCCTATGAGGTAGAGACTACTAATTCTCCTGCAGAAACAGAGGCACAGAAAGATCAGGTAACTTCTATAAAACTACCAGTCAGGTTTCGCATCTGGCTGGGCACCAAAGATTGATCTTATGCAACAAACTTGGATAGTTGATCTGAGATCATAAGCAAATTAAGACCTTGAGCCAGCTCTCGTGGATCCTCCAAAGTGTATTTGAGACTAGAATGGAACAACAACCTCACTCATTGAGCTAATATTTCAAGTTCCTGCAAGTTACAGCGACTGCACAGAGTTAAGGGAGGTCAGTGTGGAATGATCTGGATGTCTACAAATAACTTCTAAATTTCTGTTCCCCTGAGTGGAATTGGCATTCAGTCTATAAAGCCATGAATCTGTAATTTATTAAGTAGGTTTGTTCAAGGTATTTTTGCATTCAGTTTGGACCGAATCTAAAAGATGCTTCTCCAGCTAGCCTCCTCATTTGTCCTCAAACTTGGGGATGATTTTATCATCAGTCATACGGCTTTGGGGCCAGATTGTAGAAGTAGCACCATCACTGCATGTTCCAGTTTGGAACCTGAAACTTGGCAAGTTCCTTTCTGAGCCTCCTCTGGTGACTTGCTTTAACTTATTTTTGTCCAGCCTCACCATGACTTCTGTCCCTCTCCAGCATGAGGGGCAGGGAGTATGATATTTCATCTTTATTTCCTTTGATGAACCTAGCATGGAGCTCAGAATGTGGTAGCTGTTCATTAAATATTTTTAAATACAGCATTTACAGATGGACAATCTGAAATGCAGATCACAAGGCTTGATCGATGTCATAAAACAAATCAACCCTCCCCCCCCCAATATGGCATTTTGTTCCACTGCAAATATGTGATATGGGTGATTTAAGTCCATTCTGTGAAAATGCCCAAAGAAAGAGTGTAGAAGGGTAAGAGAGTTGGGGAAGGGATCCAGTGGAAAGGAAGGAGGGCTCAAAGAAAGAAGGAAGGAGCAATAAGAGGAGGTTGACTACTAATATAAAACCTTACTACATCATGGTGCTGCATTCACACCTGGAACCATTTCCAAACGCTTTTGAGAAACGCCAGTCTAATAAATACTTCAGCAGTCGGTAATTCATGAGCCCCACGCGGTCGTTTAAACCAAAGGGGATAACAGCCTCAGCTGTCAGCCTCCAGATGCTTTGGGGCCTGCCCCTGCCGTGCTGGCCCAGTGGCCGCGTGGAGCTGTGCTGTGAACAGGGCACGTCCCCACCGTCCCCCACCTGGCCTGCTTCCAACAGCACCAGCTGCGTCCTGCTGGAAGGTGCCGCTGCTGGCGGCCCCACGGTCCCCACAAGGCTGGGTGCTGGGACGCTGCCAGCGTTGGACTTTCCACCCGGCACACCAGGTCCAACCTCATCTTGTCAGCTCCCTCAGGGTCCCCAAGGAAGCCTGGCGTTTCCCGGCGCACCAGACCCGCCTGAGAACTGGACTCTTTGTGTCGTTCACAGAAGAGACAGAATGAAAACCACACAGATGAAAAGTCATCTCGTTTATTAATAATTTCTTTTTTTTTTTCTTCTATAAATCTGAAGGAAAAAGTCTTTGGTGACACTACCTAGAAAACAATCTATCTTGGATGGCAAAACCCAGACATAAAGTTACACAGGTCAGTAAAAGTAAATCAAGATCTATGGCTTTGTATTTCTTGCACACTCTCCCACACACACTCCAGGGCTTAATTGTGCTAAGTTATTATAATAATTTATAACAAATGGGGGAAGCACTTCAGAAAAGACCTGTGGTGGCACTACAAAAACATTGGCGACATATTAGAAAACTCTGTCCCGAATGTACATCATACACAAAGTAAGGTCTACTTTTATTTTTCTTGCTTTACAATTTGTCACCTAAATAGTTTCAGATTTGATGTCTTTCCTTCCACCCCTTGACATTTCCTGTACATACTTTTCCCTCCAAATAAATAATACAAGGTTTATTACATGATAATCAGGTCATTTGCATGGCCCTAATTTCAACAATAATTACAAACAAAAAGAAAGAGATGTGTTCCCATAGGAAAAGAACAGAGAGCTATTGCAGAAATCAAATGGCTTTTGAGACCTAAAAGGCAAATCATTACAAAAATAGAGTGGCTTAAAGGCTAGTGTGACTTGATTTTAAACAAGGGTGAGCCACGCTGACTCGGACGGCTCAGCGTCTTGGTTGCCTCTCACACTTGCTCCAGAAGGTACAGCCTTCCCCACCTATTCATTGAGCCATGGAAGTCCCGGCTTTGGCTAACTCAACTAGGCTCCTGATATGGAACATATTGGAACTGTAGATTTGTGACAGCCCTAGACCCTGCTAAGTAAAAATCACTAAAATAGAATCCTTTTATTTGGGAACAGGCAAAGAGGAAAGATGGTTTCCAGGAGTCATCCTCATTATTGAGGTTATGGCGTAAATAGCAGCTTTCCTATCCCAAGTTTCTGAACATCACTGACTTGATAGCACAGGTGATATCTTAGGACACTAGATCCTATTTTGTTTAAAGACACTTAGAGTTAATGTATAATCTGGTCTCTATATGCTTAAGTTCTAATACTGAGCCAGACATATTTAGCATAGCCAGATGGTGATGCTTACTAAGAACTCTACTCAAAAGAACTTTCTCCCCATCAAGGTGCCTGAGAAAATGTGGCCAGCAGTGAAAGAATCCTTTCCTGGTTAAGAGCGCCTCAGAATGACAAAAACATCTGAACTATGAACATCTTGTCCATAGTTGCTGCAAATGGAAACTAGATAAATAAATTCAGCAACTGAGTTTCTGATATACTGGCTGCATGTTGATTAATATTAACTACTAAAAAGTGGAGATGTTTTCATTTAAGAGTTCATGGCAATAACTGGAGCTTTTTAATACCAGAGCACACAGAGACCCGAGGTCTGACTTTGAGGTCTGATAAGTTTGCCTGGCCTTTTGCATCCATAATTCAGCTTTGTCCAGCAAAAGTCTCATTCAGATTCTAACCAGGCGAGACTCCCTGCCTTTCCCCTCTCCCTCCCTTTAAATGGATTTGATTAAAATTTCATTAGTTCTTAAATCAAGCACCAAGCGTGTATGTGTGTGCATGTGCGTGTGTGTGTTTTAAACAGTATGTGAATCTGCTCACATTTCTCCATCTCACCCCTGATTAAATTAAAGTTCAGTAACCTTTATGAAAGGCCACCCATATAATATGCCTTCAAGTCACTAGGTATTCAAGAGCCACCAAAATAAAGGCTAACATAGCCTACTGTAATGAAAAAAAAAAAAGAAAAAGAAAAGCACACCAAAAGAAAAATTGAAGGAAGCAACCAGGATTGATCCTTCTTTGAGCACCATTTGTAAAAAGAAGAAAATAAATTGTAACGCACATAAACTTTTCAGGTGTGAGATTTCACTTGTTTTTTTAAGCATCCTGACTGGGAAGTGTACTGATCGGCCCAGAAGATTCACATAGGTATGTTATTTTTTGTGATATGAGCACCATGATTGCTTCACTGATTTTCTCGACAGTCTCAATTTGGGGCCATTTTGCTTTTTTTCAGCAGAGGTGATTTGTTTTGCACAGGTAAGCCTGATTTGATATATATTCAAAATTTCCACATAGATACATAGCCAGCTTAAAACATTATTTTTAAGATCTGAATCTTAAAGTGGAGTTGGATAAAGATAAAGTGTGTGGAAATCGCAAGTGGCCAAGTCCTCTACAGAGGCCTGCATGTAATTCATTACAAGGTCAGCACCACACTCTGCTCTTGGCTTCTTACCAACTCAGCACATGCTGACCCACTTAGGGACCCCCTGGTTCTCATTAAGGTTGGCTGAAAGATCACTTCCGACTTCCTACAGAGGTGGTTATGAATTGTAAACTTAATGCAGTGAAATACAATGCTCCTAAATGAATTAAAATTACATCTTGCTGTTGGGCCTCACTGATTTGCTAAGCATCGTTCAATTTCCAGCTGTATATTCCAGAGGAGAAAAGAACATCCTAGCTAGTATCACAAAGAGATTTACCTGGAGAATAACATCAAATGAAGATTTCAAGTGGCCAAAAAGTATGTCAGACCCTGTTCTCTTTTGTAATTACCAGTTTCTCCCCACGTAACGCACTCTGTGGAGAGTATGGGCCCCGTGACCTTGTGACTAGCAAATTTTACAAAGCAATCCCCTGAAATCACTTATGTGACAGACTTGTACAATCAAGGACACTGCTCTGGAAGCCAAGATGACAACATAAGTTTCGAGTTGGCTTGGGGTCGTTGAACAAACAGTGCATTCATTTTCATAAAGGAGAAAGATACAAGAATAATTTGCCCAACCTGGAAATTAACTTACATACAAATTTGCAAAGGCCAGATGAATAAAGATTAATTGCTAACCCTTTAGTCGCCAAGAGCTGCAGCTCAAAATGGCATGAAATCCATTAAACTGGGCATTGTATAGAAAGAAACAAGTGCAAATACCGTGAACCTAAGAACTGTTTTGTGACAAATATATGAGAGATAATCACATAGACTTAGGGAAAAAGATCATGTTTAAGACCGGGCTAAGAATGGGTTAAATCCGGAGAGAGAAATTGAGGGACCTATTCTGAGCCACAAGGCTGCAGAGAAAAGCCCCTGCTCTATTGAGCCTCATGGCTCGTGCACACACTCACATCACAGCCTCCTCAGTCTGCCACTGTGCAGCTCAGTAGCGTGTTGCCTGACGTCTCTGGACATCTGCAAACACCTAGTTTCACTCCTGTTTAGAGTACTCGCCCCATGCCATGATTGCAAGTTCCTCTTTCTCTTCCAAATGTCCACAAAGGATGAGTTAAGGACTATTGGATTTATGGTGCCCACTGACCTAAGCCAGGTGCTGTAAGGTATTTGAAACAATAATTATATGATGGAATTTTCTTCTGAAATAGAATTGACACTAAATTTATGAGATATGTAAGTATTTGGGGGGAAAACTCTGAAGTGTTGACTATTTATTCAGTATAACAGGTGACAGGTCCCAATATTGTCTTTCTCTTTTCTGTTCTCCATTCCCTCTTCCAAGTAGGAGAAAGCCTTTAATATCAGGAGTCTCCATCTTTTACAATGGTGCTACGGGATATGCTTTTTTCCCCAGTTTGTTCTCAGAATTCGTTTTCACAATCAGAAGTTCAAGATGTCATTGGCAAGAATAGAAATGTTCTTTCTAATACTCCACCAATTTCCTAGGAGCACAACTATACTTCTACATAGCCTGAATAATTAGAATTAAATAAAACAGTATTCAGATCTATTTCTGATTATTTTGTTTGACAGATTCTTGTTCAAAAACAATGCTTGATCAAAAATGGTTCTAGGGTAGTGAGGCATGTCCTATTTGTGATTTTCTTGTTCAATGGTGAAAATTTATAAACTATTTCTTCTTTCTCAGCAGAGAAGCTTCTGAAATGTGAGGTTTCACAAATGTTACAATTTCTCATAAGTAATTGGTTTCCCCCAATGCATTTATTCATTCCCTCTTTGCCTCTAAACCAAAGCCTTGTGCCAACTATAAACATTTGTCAACTGCCCTATCTGTAGGGTACACTGCCAGAAAGCACAGGGTCACTGTTTGGGGTCAGTATTTCTAACTCATTAATATGCTGGTAGGCTCTTGAGATGGTTCCATGTACAAACTGAACACTTCTCAATTATTCTAGTGCTTTCTTGGTACTAATTTCCTCCACCCCTCCCTACCCCCACCAATGAAAAAGATTATCTTACTTCTATATCTCAAATACAAGGTTTTCAGTTAGAATTGTCTACTTAGTAATTACACGTTTTTCTTTCATGCAGCAACATTTTAGAGATAAGAGTTAAAGAGGTCTTGCAAATTCAAAGTGGAAAACAATTTGCACTGGTAAGGTTGAATAATGAACTTGTTTTCATTTCTGCTTGGTTATTTTTTTGGCACTGGATAGAGTGACTTCTTGTATTTTCCATGAAGTCTGAGACTTTGTAACTCTTCAGGTAACTCTGCATGGCCAAAGGCAATGATGTTTGTGGGGAAGAGTAGCAGCTTGGAAATATTCACAACCAACACAATTTTGATTAAAGAAAGAACTCTGGTTTTTAATAGTTTTGATCATTAAAAAAGTTTAAACCTGCATAGCAATCATTTCAAAAATAATTATTTAATGTTCCATAATTAAACTGTACACAACCTAGTCTTGGGACAGAGAAGCCAGTGAGGTGAGTTTGGAGCAGTCCCGTGCAGTCCCAGGAGCCAGGAGTTGAGTTCTCGTTGGCCTCTTTTGTGTGTGTGTGTGTGTGTGTGTGTGTGTGTGTGTGTGTGTGT
>PVIY010007479.1:0-81871 GCA_004026745.1 Myrmecophaga tridactyla | reverse complement strand
GCTTGGGTCTCAGCTGTGTTTAGTTTACAAAAGACCATGTGTTTCTTTTTAGACCATCTTCTCGGCTCCTTTTACTTCTCCCTTCCTCTTCACAGTTCAAAATAGGGACCAATTACAAATCCCCCAGTGATTTATTTAGTTGCATTTGCCTTTAATGTAGGGTTTCTTGCAGGCTCTCAGCAAAGTCAGACAAAGATGACAACAAGCAAAGGTCTTTTTTTTGGTTTTTATTGAACCCTGGGTGGAGGCTTCGAACCACCCTAGAGGAGTTACATTTATGCAGAGGGAAAAATTCCAAAATATAATCTGGAGAAATCAGACTAGTATCTGTTTCACCAGAAATTTGTAAGTAATTGCCAGGTGGGTTCTATTCCCAAAACAGAATATGCATTGCTGGTCTAGAAGTGGCTTGGGCAAGCACTGGCCACCGAACACTTCTGCACTGTATCCAGTTGTCTCTGGGTTTAATACTGTGGACCAAACAGCCCCACGTGGGCATAGACAATGAGAGGCATCTCCAGGCTGCTGGAGAGAACCCTAATCCTTCACTCCTCCTCCATTTCCCTTCCCTGCAGCTCTCCCAAAGCCACAAGTGTGTACAAAATATGCATCTGCCAGAGGCTGTTTCTCTGTTCAATAGACACCTATTACCTCTTCATCACTTCTTTTTAGATCATCTGGACAGGCACAAAGTAAATTAGTGCACAAAGTAAATTAGTGCAAAATGCTTTCAGCTAAGTGTCGGCTGGAATCACAAAGATGGACATTCCACTCTTGGGCTTTTTAACTTTCTGGGCGTGGGAACTGACAGCATTGTCGCCCTCAAATGCGGCTTCTACAAGATGTTCTCTGAAGTCTGCACGGAGCACCAAAACCAATCCTATAATTTTGTGAGTTTCTCTTCCAATAAAGACATTTTGACCTCACTGTGAATGAAGAAATAAAAAGATTCCACACTGAACATTTTGTCTTCAATGGAGCATTCAGAGGTTTCTTTGGTTCTAAAGATTTAAGAAATTCTATAATAGGGCCACTTGTGGACTCTGGTATGCAATTCTTAGCCAGAAACTCATGGGTGACCTCAGGTTTAAAACAATTCTCCAGAATCATGAACAATGAACTTAGTCTCTTTATACTGAATGGCTATATTTAAGCCCTTCTTGATATTTAAAGGGGAACCTTAACATGCAACAGAAATTATTACTGCACAGTTATAATTTCTACAGTTTTCAGTGGATCTAATAAATGAGTTAGTTTTTGGGAATTTCGACAATAATCTTCCAATCAATCTGAATTATCAATATTTTAAAACCATTCCCCCATTTTTAAATTTAATTTTATTTTACATGAGCAGGCACCATGGATCGAACCTGGGTCCCAGATTTAGCAGGTGAGAACTCTGTCCCTGAGCCACCGTGGCCTTCCTGCCCCCCCATTTATTTTTAGAATAACTTTCCTTTCTCTCTCTCTCTCTCTCTCCCTCCCTCCCTCTCTTTCTCTCTGTGTGTTTCTGCGTTTGTTTTAGGCAGATTATTTTTTCTCTAATGCCATCTGGGACCTTTCATTATTCCTAGAGTTCTCATAATCAGCCACCAATTTATTAAAACCTATAGAAGATAATCCTTTTAGTAACTCAAAATGTGGGAAATTGAAGTGTAGGTTCATTAATAACTCAGGAAATATGAAAATAACAAAATTACCTCTCCAAACAGTGCTAATTGAAGATGCCTACCAGGTTGGTTTTTCAACATTTCTCTGAAAATTTCAAGCGCCGCCCACAAAGTGGTCTGCAGTGGCCACTTTCTGCTGGAGGACCTTGACCCCTGGCAAATTAGTCTGTGGTGGACACCTAGACCCCTTAGTCTAAGCCCATCAGATCTGTGCAACACAGGTCTTCAAAGTGTCAGGATCTGCGCGACAGCCAGATGTCTCTGGCAGACAGAAAGTATGTCCCTAACTGTCTATTGCTGCAGTTCCTGGATTTGCCCTGGTTTTTCAAATTATTTAAGTTGGTTTGTTCAACTTTCCCTCTGATTCCGTGAAATACTCTTCTTCTATATTGCTACATGATACACCATCAAGGATACTTGCAACCAAAATAATCTTAACTAATTTGAGAAATTGGATAGCATTTAGCTCAGGAATTTTAGTTGTCATCTTACTCTCATCCAAATCTCTAGGCTACAATAGTCCAACTGGAACCCACGATTATTTCCTGTTAGGTTTAAGCATGGCTGATTATAGTAAGAAGACAGTTTCTGTTCTTTGCCATTGATTTCTGTGTTGTTTTTCTTTTTATTCTTCCAACTAAATGCATAAACAGATGAAATAAAATTGAAGGCCCTGGAAATATTGGTAATTGATTCCTAACTGCGGTGAATTTAGATGATAAGAAAACACATTTAAATAAGGAAAAATATTCATTCATCATCTGGTCAAAACTCAAAATGGAATTCTGGAAAAGTAAAAATGCATTTCAATGTATTGCTTTTCAGTTCCTCAGCTTTTAACTGATTGTTCCATTTCAGAACATGCATACATTTTTGCCTTGTTTAAAAAGAGGTCTTAAACCCCACCCAGCTTTTTCAAAAACTTTAGAATCAGTAAATACATGACTAGATAAATTTCTTATCAAATATCTTGTTCCCCACTGCAGTTTACAAATTGCAATGAATTCTTTAACACGTGAGTTCCTAAAGCTTAGGTAACCCATGACTCTTGATCTATTTGCCACTTGAGTGATAATTTTATATTTAGTCATGTACATGAAAATCTTATATACGAAAAATGCAGAGTTATGAACCGCGGTTAGATTCACGGAAAACCATTTTATACTATACAAATGAATAGTATGCAAATACGTTAGTGCATACTTCAAAGATTTATTAAGTATGTATTAATCCAGTTAATATAAAATATATGCCGTAGGAGTTCCTACCAGAGACAACTTCAACATTGTCCTGAACTTGCTGCAGAGGCCCAAGAAAGGAATTCAGGGTCGGGATTTGAGGTACAACTATTCTTTTCCAGGATGATTTTTCTATACCAGTTACCTATTGCCTCAGAAATTTCCTAGTGGCATGAATGAATAAGATCATCTGTTGCATATGGTTTCATTAACATGCATGAATATTTCTGAAAGCCTTTGAAGAGAAAATGCCTGTTGTGATATAGCTGTACATAGAATACAAAATTCTATGTTGAATGTCCATCCTTTATTATTGGTCCTTTGTTCTTTATTTCCCTGTGACACTTTTCACTGCTGAACTCATATGAATTAGTCTATCAATTTCATCACTTATTCAAAATATGATCTGAAGTAAAGCACTTGTGCCAGCTTGAAAATATGTACCCCAGAAAAGCCATGTTTCAATCCTGATTCAATCTTACAGAAACAGCCATTTCTTTTAATCCTGACTCGATATTGTAGCATGGAAAGTTTTGATTAGATTATTTTTGATTAAATGGAGATGTGACTCCGCCCATTCAAGATGTGGGTCTTGATTAGTTTATTGGTGTTCTTTAAAAGGGGAAAACATTTTGGAGGAAGCTCAGAGCCAACAGAGAGGAGAGATGCAGGTGTTTCAAGATGACTGATGTCCAGCAGACTTTGCTGTGTGCCTTTCCATGAGATGTTAAGCAAGCCAGGACCTGGAGAGAGCTGAGGGAAGCCAAGAGATGAAAGCCAGCCCTGGAGAAGTAAAGTGAGGAACCCCCACAGGAACAGAGGCTGGAAGCAATAGAGCCCAGGATCAGGGGATCAGCAGATGCCCAGCCACAGGACTACCCAACTGACAGAGGTAGTTCAGACCCACCAGCCTCTCTTGAATTAAGGTGGCTTTCTCTGAATGCCTTAGTTTGGACATTTTCATAGGCTTAGAACTGTACACTTGTAACTTATTAAATTCCTTTTTAAAAAGCAGTTCCATTTCTGGTATATTGCATTCTAGCCGCTTACAAACTAGAACATCATTCTAACTCAAAATTCACAAGGACAGGTAAGATTCAGATGGACATACATCAACACTCAGTGTATTTTCCATGCCTACAAACCAATGCAATGGCAACTTTGTTTTCCACACATGCAGAAAAGACAGATTTTAGTAAAAGGGAAAATCCAGCTGGTTTGCTTTTCCTTTCCAATTGACAAAACATTTTCAAATCATTTTGTAATTGGCATAAAGTTAAATCCATATAAGAAGACGAAATTTAAAATGTAATATAAGAGCAAGCCACAGTGGCTCAGTGGCAGAATTCTTGCCTATCATGCTGGAGACCTGAGTTCAATTCCCCATGCCTGTCTGTGTAAAAAAGAAAAAAATAATCTAAAATTTAATTTGAAAAGCAAAGAGAATGGAGATAAGGAAACTACCAGTTTTGAGGACCAGTTTTATGGTAAATAATTTGGACACAATATTTTACTTAACTTTTACAATATTCTAGTGGGTTGAATATTATAATACCCATTTTATAAAAGCTCAGAAACCTTAATTAAGTTAAGTGAATGCAAATATCTGGTAAATAGAAAAGCCAGAATTTCAATCCTGATTGGTCTGATTTTAAAGCTCAGAGCCACTTCCTGTATGACATGTTCTTATTACTAAAACCACACAATAGGAAGGGAAAATAAGATAATTAAAATGTGTTTTCTTATATATAGCCATCCTACCCAGCTAATTTCTTGAATATGTATGGAGCAGTGGCACTTAGTTTTCTCATTTGTGAAGTCCCTTTTGCCCTGTGGAATAAAATATATTATGCATGATGCAAAGTTATTAATATACAAAATAGCCTGACTTTATTATTCATATTAACTAGTAAGTATATTGTTGTTGGGCTGCTAACCTTAGCCCTGAGAGAAAAAAGAAAAGTAACAAGTGTTTAAGGAAAGGGAAAATATTATTCTCTTATAATTCATCACAAAAAATACAGTATCTTTTGAATATATCACAAACTGTAAAAAAACTCAATGAGCATTTACAAGGTAAAGTGAACACTCTGGCACTTAAACACAACTTGTCACAAGTTTACTTTTTGTAATTTAGGTGTTAAGCAGAAGGGTGGCCCTCCACCAAAGATGGGAACAGAATTAGAGAGAGATTTAAAGATGCTGAATCTGCCTGTGGAGGAAGAGACCAGGCACCAAGGAACACAGACCATCTCTAGAAACTGAAAGAAAGGCAAGGAAGCAGATTTCCCCTAGAGCCTCCAGAATGAAATGCAGCCTTGTCGACACTTTAATTTTAGCCTAGTAAGACTTACTTCCTACTTCTGGCCTTCAAAACCATAAGATCCTGAATGCGCTTTAAGATCACTAGGTTTGTTGCCTTAAGTCACTAGGTTTTTGGTTATTACAACAGTGATATGAAACAAACAGGAAAGGTGAACTGGAAAGAAACATTTTTGTTCATAATTCTTCCCATTAAAATGTAAAGCTCTCGGCATGAGCAATGGCACAATTTTAATATATTATTAAATATTTTGCAAGGACTTTAGGCAGGCACTTTCCATGAGCATGTATTTCTTTAACGTATTACTGGATATTAAGCTCCTTTGGCAAATCTCTGAAATTCAAAATTCAACAACAATAATCACCACAACACATGAATGAAGCATTTATATACTTTTTTCTAATTAAGTACCTCAAATTTCTGCTGCATTCTTTCAAAACTCTTTACAGTTAAGATAATAATATATATTTCTTTCTTTAAAGCCCTTCTTTTCTTTTTTTATTCAGGGAACCTCTTGATCCATGACTCCTAATTTCACATGTTGATGTGAAGTTAACATATGTGCAACTGGGCCACCATTTCTAAGGGGACTGTAGCTGGTACAATGCCTGGGACATGGTAGGGACTCTGTACATACCTTGAAGGCCTGCAAGTTTAACCAGGAAGCAGTCATTTTTCTCTCATCAAATTAAGCATGGCAATGGTTTAAAAATAACAAAATGAGAGTCAGTGCAATCCCGTAAATCTGACACTTCCGTTCATTTCCCTTAAGCTTTAAGAGTAACAAAAAGGCCTTGAAGAACAGTTGACAATATGTACCAAGATCTTAAAAAATCTCTTTTATCTCTTAGCCCAGCAATCCCTTTTCAGAGAATCTACTAAAAAATCATAATTATCAAGTAGTATCAGAATAATCATGACATTAATAAGTGGGGCAGGGAATGTCAAAGTGAAACTGAAGACACTTTTAACATCCTAGGAGATATATTTCATTGTAAAAAACAAAAGATGGAACTGTATGGAGAATTATATTGTGCTTTTGGCTTCCTTCTTTAAACTTTTCTCTAACCTCTAATGTTTACACAATTTCTTATATCTTGATGAGTAAGAAAGTTGCTATAACATTTTGTTCCTTGTATTCCTAGAATAAAATGAAAGTGAATTAAAGTCAATTCATTTACTGCAAGCACAAATGGAGGGCTGGTTTTGATGCCAGAAGCGTACTGATTGTTGACTGACTATCAAATTTGGTGCTTGAATTGTATGCTGCACCTGTGTGTTCACAATTACAGGCACACTGGGACACCAAAGGTGCCTTCGGTACATCTGGGCATCTATAAGTAAGCAGAATTTATTTCCATGGTATCTCCAGCCTCCAGATTTACTATTTCACTGAATTGGCATATTTAAGTCATGACAAATTTACCATTTTTCTCTCCAAAATCTATTGTAAGCTATTTGACTAAAGTGACTAAATCAACACATATCATCCCAGATAATTTATAATGTGCAGCAAATACTTACCACATGTTGACTACTTCTTGTCAACATGTTTTATTTTATTTTTAAAACAAGTTCCTCTAGTGCTTTAAAACCCTTTCTTCTGCGATTATCCTTTACTGCATGATAAATCCCCAGCTTTGTTCTGGCCAATCTGCTTTTTTAATTATCATGGAAGAGAAGGTAATGAAGCCCAAGGTTGAAACTTGGCTATTGTTTGAGCCATATTCATCCGCAGGTTTCCATTTCCCTGAAAAGACCCTGTGCACGCGAACTTTGAGGTGAAAACAAAGAAAAATGTTTTCTTTTTAATTCTCTTCAATCCTATCCAACAGTGATTACTATGTTTTTATTAAACACCAGACCCTCTGTGCTGTGGATGCTGCATAGGCTCCTTCAGATCAGGCAGCTGTGCTGAAGGCTGCTAGAATGCAGCGCTCCAAGTGCTGGGATTAGCCCAAACCTGGGTCTTATGGGAATCCTTGGAAGGGGAGCTGCTCTGGAAAGCAAATGCCATTCGCCGGCAGGGGTGGATGCTAAGGTTTTACAAAATACAACCCAGCCTCCTTCAGGAAGAGTATCAACAGTTTGATGCTCTTTGGGAGAACTATGCAATGCATGGATGTAGAAAGTACAATGCTTTGTTCCTGTCTCGGCTGTGGCATGCATTTGCTGTGTGACCTTGGACATATTACTTAAAATCTCTGTTCCTACAGCTAATCATCTGTAAAACTGGTATAATAATAATATTACCAATAATAAACATCACTGGGGTATAATGAAGATTAACTAACTGTGTAATTTAATTGCAAAAGAGATTAGAACAGTGCCCGACACACTGGCAACCTTATGCCCTTCCAGTCCCTCTTCATGGGACTCCCCCTCAAGGTTCCCTGAATTCCCCTGGCCAAGAGGTGGCACTGGACCTAAGCCAAATCCCATCAGGCTCACTGCTAAAAAAAATTACTGTCACATGTGGTCTGTTGCATGGATCTATGATTTTTAGGGTAAATTCCTTGAAATAGGAGAGTTGAGGCAACTGACAAAAAAAATGTTTAAAATCTTGGTACATATAGTCGCACTGCTTTTCAGAGCTTCTGTTACTTTAGAGCCAACTGAAGTGTGTTGAAAGGGATTCATTTTGAGAGTGGAGCCCTCGAGAAATTCTTCACTAGTTTTTGCTACTTGGATGCCAGAGTTACCGAGTCTGCTGCATTTTATATAGCTATAATTAGCATTTCTCTCATTATGACAGGTTGGACAATTTTTAATATGTTTAAGATGCATTTGTATATGTTTCTTTTTATTTAGTTATTTACCATCCTTCGACTATTTTCTATTAGGTTATACATCTTTACTTTATCACAATATGGGAGCTGTTTATATCTTGGAAGGATTAGCCTTTTTTTTCTGGGAAGTAGGATGTATATACTGCCATAAAATTTAAATTTTCTACATAGCCAAATGTATCCACCTTTATTTTTTTGGCTTGTGAATTGTGATTCACAGTTAGAAAATCCTTTCACGTTCTAGAGCTATAAGGGAATTTCCCCATGTTTTCTTAGATTAGTCTCTTTGTTTTCATTTTGCTTTTAAATTGTTTATCCAATTATAATTTATTTTGGTTTATGGTGCCTGCCCATATGAATTTATTCAGTGAAAATTCTCCCATATTTTCTTCTACTGTTTCTACAGTTTCACTTTTTCCTTTCAATCACTGATCCATTTGTAATATATTTGAGTGGACAGTAGCTACAGAGTTTATTTACCTCATTAATTAGTCCAGGGGGCATAAATTTCAAAGATCCAGAGCTGTGACTAAAAAACATTGTAAAAGCTTTAGTAAGGTATCAGGTACTTACCATAAATTAACCAATTACAAATGTACAATTCTATGATTTTTAGTACATTTAGAATGGTATATAACCACCACCCTATCTGCTTTTGGCTATTTTTTCACTTGCTCAAAGTTCTAATTTGCTAGCTCCTGGAATGCAATATACCAGAAATGGAATGGCTTTTCAAAAGGGGAATTTAATAAATTGCTAGTTTGCAGCTCTAAGGCTGAGAAAATGTCCCAATTAAAACAATTCTATAGAAAGATCCAATCTAAGGCATTTAGGAAAAAATACCTTGGTTCAAGTAGGCTGATGAAGTTCAGGGTTTCTCTCTCAAGTGAGAAGGTATATGGTGAATACAGTCATGGTTTCTCTCTCATCTGGAAAGGCACATGGCAAACATGGCATCATATACTAGCTTCCTCTCCAATTCTCTGGGAGGCGTTTTCCTTCTTCATCTCCAAAAGCTGCTGGCTGGTAGAATCTCTGTTTCATGATTCTGCAGCGTTCTGCTCTCTCAGAATCTCTTGGGTCTCTCTCTTGTTGTTCTTTAGCTTTTTCCAAAGTGCTTCTTCTTTTAAAGGATTCCAATAGAACCAATCAAGCCCCACCTGGAATGGGTGGAGACACGTCCCACTTAATCCAGTCTAACACCCACTCTTGAGTGAGTCACATCTCCATGGAGATAATCTAATTAAAGTTTCAACATACAGTACTAAATAGGGATTAGAAGAAATGGCTGCCTTTACAAAATGGGATTAGGATGGAAACATGGCTTTTCTAGGGCCCAGACGTCCTTTCAAACCAGCACACTCAGGGACATTATTTTCTTTTTAATTATTGCGCAGTAAAATTGAATAATTTTTGTGTATACTTCTATCAATTTAAACATACGTATATATTTGTGTAACCAGCACCACAATCAGGATTTACTCAATCAATTCTAGCATTCCAAAACTTAAAAGGGAAGGGTAAACAGACTTAAATAATGGGAAGTTTTTTTATATTCCACTTGGAGTGGTAAAATGTTGATTCTAAGTAGACCGTGGAAATTTAGTGTGCATATTCTAATAGCTAAAGTAAACAAAACAGCTGTTACACATCAAAAGTGCAATAGATTAATTGCAATGTAACCCTAAAATTGTTCAAATAATCCAAAAGAAGACAGTAAAGAGGAAACAGGAAAATAACACAAGCAAGCAGAGGAAACAAACAGAAAATAAACAAGAAAACCATGACCCTAAATCCAAACATATCAATTATTAATCAACACAAATGATCTAAACACATTTCATAACCAACAGAGATTATTAAAAATAACTTGTCTACTCCATGTTGGCTGTAAGCAATTCACTTCAAGTGTGATTATACAGCTAGGTTAAAAGTAAAAGGATGGAAAAATAAATGCCTTGCAAACACTAATCAAAAGAAAACTGGAGTGGCTATATCATGTCAGACAGAGTAGACTTTAGAGCAAAGAAAATTACCAGGGATACAAAGAGATATTACATGTGGATAAAAGGGTCAATTCACCAGGAAGACACCATAGCTCTTAATATCTCTGTATCTAGCAACACAGGTTCAAATTACATAAAGCAAAACCTGAAAGAACTGAAAGGAGAAATAGACAAGTCCATAGTTATAGTTGGAGATGGCAGCACTCTCTCTCAGTAGTAGCCAGGACTAATAACAGGAAATCAGCAGGGATATCGAAGAACTAAACACCATCAGCAATGAACTGGATCTCATTGACATTTAGAAGATACACCACCCAACCCAAGAAGGATACATCCTTTTCAGGTGTACATGGAATGTTTTCTGAGGTGTATCATATTTTAAATCATCAAACAAACCTTCACAAATTTGAAGTACTTGCATCATAATGTTCTCTGACAATTTATTTTTTGAATATTTCCATCACCGCCCAAAATTTCCATGATCCCATTTACAGTAAATTCCTCCTCCAAAATGTGAGCACAGGAACCCCCTAATACACTGCTTCTTGAATTTGTGTTTTCTGTACCTTTCTTATAAATGGAACTACACAATATAAAGTCATTTTTCCTGGCTTCTTTCACTCATCGTAATGCTTTAAGGTTCGTCTGGAGGTTATGTCATGTTATAGCATGTGTCAGGATGTTTTTTATTTTCTGAATAATAATTACTTTGTCTCCATATATCGTATTTTATTCATCCATTCAATGATTGAAGTATTTAGTTCTTTCCATAATTTTTTACTGTTGCAAATAATGCTGCGTTGTGCATTCACTTACAGGTCACTGTGTTGACACACGTTTTTATTTTCCATGGGTAAATGTATAGGAATGGAAATGGGCTACATAAACAGATTATTTCATCTTTAAAGAAATTTGCAAATTGTTTTGCAAAGTGGCTGCACTAGGTTACATTTCCACCAGCAGTGTATGAGTATTTCCATTTCTCCCCAGCCTTTCCAACCCTTACTTAGTCAGTCTTTTAGATGATAGCCTTTCAGTGGATGCGCAGTTGTATCTCTGTGGTTTAAACTTGCATTTCCCAGTGAAGGTATTTCCATGTCCTTTGTTGCTGTAGTGAAAAGCTTTCTTAAGTCTTTTGTCTATTTTTGTAGGTTGACTTGGCTTCTTATTATTGAGTTTTAAAATTCTTGATATGTTCTGGAAATAAAATCTGTGTAAGATACATGATTTGTAAACATTTTCTCAGCCTGTGGCTTGGCTGCTTTATCATTTTCTTAATGGTGTATTTGAAATATATTTTAAATTTTATTGAAGTTTAATTTATCAATTATTTCTTTCACAGCTCATTATTTTGGTTGTGACTAACAACATGTTACCAATGTTTTCTTCTAGATATTTTATCAGTTTAACTTTTGCACTTAAATCCATGATTAATTTTGAGTGAACATTTGTATCATGTGGTGAGGAAGAATCTATGTTGTTTTTTTTTTTGCATTGCCTCAGTACCATTAATGAAAGCATTATCATTCCCCTAATGAATTGTTTATGGCCTTATTTTCCAAATCAATCAGCTAGAAACAGAAGTTTTTGTTTATGGTCATACAACTGTTTTCCATTTATCTATGGGCCATTTTTAAAGCTAAAACTATACTTTCTGAATTAATGTAGTTTCATGGTAAGTTTTGAAATCAGGTAGTGCAAGCCAATTCCATTTGTTTTCTTTTTTTCCAAAGTTGTTTGGTTTCTTCTGAGTCATTTGCATTTATATGTAATTAAGGTCAAGTTATCATTTTCTACAAAAAACCCTGCTGAGATGGTGAATTTCTGTAGGAATTGTGCTAAATTTATGAAAAATATGGAAAGAATTTTCAACTGAACAATATTCAATCTTCCAACCTATGAACACGTAATGACTCTCTATTTCTTTTGACCCTGTTTAATTTCATTCAGCAATGTTGAGGTTCTTTGAGTCAGTTTTGTTAATTTGTTTTTAAATTTCTTTTCATCTAAATTGTCTAATTTGTGGGCATATAGTTCTGCACATAATATTACATTATAATTCTCTTAATTTCTCTATGTTTGGTATAGATGTTCCCACTTTGATTCCTGATTTTGCTAATTTGTGTCTTCTCTTTATTTTTTGTCAGTCTAGACAAAGCTTTGCCATTTTTGGTTTTGATCTTCTCACAAAGGCAGCTTTTGGTTTCTTTGACTGCTTCTATTATTTTTTCTGTTTTCTATTTCTTTTGTTTCCTCTCCAATCTTTAGCATTTCCTTCCTTCTTCTTGTATTGTCTTTAGATTGTACTTCTTTTTCTAATTTCTTAGGGTGAAAACATAGTCTATTGCTTTTAGACCTTTCTGATATGTGTTTAGTGCTATAAATGTTCCCCTAAGTATTGTCTTAGTTGAATTTCAGAAATTTTTATATACTGTGCTTTATTTTCATTAATTTCAAAATATGTATATTTTAAATTTCATTATAAATTTCCTTTCTATCAATAGGTTGTTTAGAACTCTGTTGTTTAATTTCCAAATATTTTGTGGGGGAGTTCCAAGGTTTCTGCTTTTGGGAATCTAGTTTTATTAGAGAGCATAATTTGTACAAAAACCATATATATATTTAATTCATTAAAACTTTTTTTGTGGACGAACGTATGGTTTATAATGGAGAATGTACCATGTACATTTCTTTAGTTGGGTGAGGTGGTTTACATATGTCAGGTCAAATTATTTGATCACTTCTCTGGATGGAAGAGTATATCTCCCAAATTCATGTCCACCCAGAACCTGAGAATGTGGATAGGATCTTTGCAGATGTAATTGGTTAAGATGAGGTCATACTGGATTATATACAAGAGAAGAAATGCCAAGGATCCAAGTGGGGTTGCTAATAACTACCAGAAGTTAGAGGAAAGGTATGGAAAAAATTCTCCCATACAGCCTCCAAAGCACAACCAATACTGTTAACATCTTGCTTTTGGATTTCTAGCCTCTAGAACCAGAAGAGAGAAAAAAACACGTCTGTTGTTTTAAGCCAACCAGCTGGTGGTACATTGTTATGGCAGCCCTAGTAACTATAGTATTTTTGTTCAAGACTTGTAACTTTGCTGATTTATTTGTTTCATAAATAATCAAGAGTGAGCTATTGAAGTCTCCAGCTATTTTTATTGAATGGGTGATGTCTCCTTTCAGTTTGTCTGTGCATTGTTTCATGTGTTTTGGACTCTTTTGTTAGATGTGCTTGCATTTGCACCAGTTATATCTTCCTGATATATTTAAATATCGCTCTTTGTCTCTAGACATTTATCTATTTTCAACCTATTTATTATATTTTTGAATCAAAGAAGTGAACCTTGTAGGGTTTTTGCTAGCAATTAGTTTTTAATCTATTCTGGCAATCCATGCCAGGCTAACTAGTAATAAGTCCATTCACATTTATTGTAATTAATAAGATTGTTAGTTTTTAAAGCTACTTTTATGTGTTCTTTATCTGAATGATGTACTTGTTTTCCCTTTCATTCCAGCTTTATTGTCTTCTTTTGGTTTGAATAAATATGTTTTTAATTTCTGTTGATTTTGATATATTATTTTGAGTTTCAGTTTTAGTGGTTGCTTCAGGGATTATAATACAGAACTTGATTTATCCCAATCTATTTCAGAATAATAGTAATTTAAGTATATAGTAAAATATAAATTTTACGGTCCACTATATCTTCTTTTCCTTCTTCCTTCTTTTTGTTATTATTTTCATATATATACGCATAGATATATATATATAATAAACCCAACAGTACACTTTTATAATTGCAAATTGTTTTAAATGTAAGAAGAAATGAGAAAAATATACATTTATTGTCTTTTATATTAACCCACATATTTATCATTTTGACGTTCATCATTACTGAGTGCTGTGAGTTATTGTCTGGTGTAATTTACATTCAAAATGAAGAACTTCCATTAGTGTTAATTTTAAGGTGAGTCTACTAGCAAAGAATTATCTCAGTCTTTCACGATTTGGGAATGTACTTATTTGCCTTCATTTCTGAAAGATAGTTTTGCTGGAAATAGAATCCATGGTTGAACTTTTCTTTCTTCTTTAGCACTTGGATATGACACTCTATTGTTTTTTATCTCTGTTGTACCTAATAAAAAATCAACAATTAAACATACTGTTCCTTTGTATGTAATGAGTTGTTTTCCTTCATATCTGTGGTAGTTTTAAACTTTTTAGATCCCAGAAGAACATTTTCTTATGCTAATCCATTCCTGTGGGTATAAATCTATTGTGGTGGAGACCTTTAGATTAGGTTATTTCAGTTGAGGTGTGCCCCAGGTGGGTCTTAATCCTTTTATTGGAGTCCCTTATAAGAGAATGAATTTCAGAGAAAGAAGCTGAATGAAATGGACACTCAGAGAAGCTGAGAGAGAAAGCCTCAGAAACAAAGAAAGCCACTTTTGATGCCGGAAGCTGGAAGCAACAAAACCGAGAAGAGAAGTGGGGAGACAAGCAGATGTCATCTGACAAGGAGTCCAGATATCATGTGATAATGACTTGATTTGGATCTTTTCACATGCTCAGAACTGTAAGCTCATAAGCTAATAAATCTCCATTGTTAGAAGCCAGTCCATTTCTGGTATATTGCATTTTGGTAGCCAAGCAAACTAGAAAAAAATCTTTCAAGATTTTCTCTTTGTCATTGTATTTCAATAGTTTCACTGTGATCTGTGGATCTCTTTCTGTTTATCTCAGTTGAATCTCTTTGAGATACCTTGAAGTGTAGATTAATATTTTTAAATAAAATTTTTAAATATTCAGCCATTATTTCTTCAAATATTTGTTCTGCCCCTTTCTCTCTTCTCTGTTACCCATATATTAGCATTTTTATATTATATCTTAGACTCTTTTAATTTTGCTTTAATCTGTTTTTATCTTTTTCCTAAGAATAGATAATTCCTGTTGATTTGAATTCAAATTTATTCATTTTTTCCCCTATCATCTCAAAACTGCTATTCAGCCCTTAATAAACTTCATTTCAGTTACTGTTACTTTGCAACTTCACAATTTCTATTTAGTTCTTTTGTATAATTTATATCTTGTTATTGAGAATTTGTATTTTGGATTTTGACATTTGTCCTTGAGGTTTTCTGCTGTTGTTGTTGTTTTAAAATGTTGCCTGCTTGCTAACTTAACTGGATTAATTTCTGCAGCGTCTCCCTCATGCGATGTGTGATGACTTATGTGTGTGATCAGTTTGTTGTTCTAATTTTGAAGACTGTCATCTTTGAGTCCTCCCCTGTCTCTGTATTATAATGTTCAGTCAAAGATTGCTCAGATTCTATCCTTGAATGTCTTGAACTGAAAAAGTTTCCATTCTCTGCTGATGGATTTGATGTGAAATGGCAAGTACAGTCAAATTCCAAGCTGCTGTGAATTTATTTTCTTCTGGTCAGATACCATTGGACAAATATGCATGTACGAGGCCCTGGTTATCCTAGTATATGGGAGATACCTTAATGAGAGACATTTGACTGACTTCTAGAACCACCTGTTGTGTCCTTGACTAGTCCTGTATTCTGTTGCCTAATCCCAATAGGCTTTCTGTCTCAGACAAATGGAGCTCTGGCCCTTCTTGGGTGCTTGTCACCAAGATTCCTGTTTTAACTGGCAATACTCCAACCCAAGCAACACCTCTTCAGTAGTAATAGGAAACTTACTATTTTCTTAGCCTGCCCCACCCTGTGAATGGAGTGGGGAACAGGAGTAACCTCAGCCTAAAATGCCATGGACTCCCACCATTCCTACCAGAAGTTCAGTTGTCTTCATGACTAAATGCTTCTTTGTTCATAACTTTGGTTGAATTACATAATGCTTAAAAGGTTGTTTTTGACCATTGATGACCTCATCCAGCTTTATACTTTTGGGTTTTTGGTAGAGGATTTGCTGACCTTCTCATCTGTGATTCTGAAAGTTGCTATCAGGAAGATAATTTATTATTATTGTTATTATTATTAAAAGACAAATCTTCTGAAAAAATATTTAAAAAAAAAGATTTTAATAGTTTCCTTAATAAAATCTCTAGATTTCTTGCCTGCCAAATTAAGTCTATACTGCCCAGGTGAAGTTCATGCCCCACCTCTGTGGCTATAACTTGCCTTTAAAGCCTTATCTATGAGGTTGGCTTGGCTGAGTGACATATCAAACATTTCTCAGCTCTTTCCAGAAGCTAATCTTTCCTACTATGAATTTAGATAGCACTCTATCACACCACATTGAAAAGTCCTTCTAAATTCTTCTATTATTGTTCTTTTTCTTTTGGTGCGTGGTCCAGGAATCGAACCTGGGTCTCTTGCATGAAGGGCAAGCATTATACCACTGAACTATTGTTCACTTTTATACAGAGTTTATTTCCCCAAATTAAAGTAAAATTTCCTTGAAAGCAGAGATAATACATTTTATATATATATATATATATATATATATATATATATATATATATATACACACACACATATACTCTTCTCCCTAAGGAGGTTAATACTTCTCCTTGCACAGGAAACTCATGACTAGATATTTGTTTAATGACTCAAGGAATTTAACATGAGGCATTTCCCTCTGGGGAAGAGTAAGAGACTATCACTGGGTCAGGAAGAATAGAAGAAATGCTGAAAAAAAAGAGGCCTTATGAAAGAAATTCAGTATGCATGATTGTGATTTCTTTAGCAGTGCTGGCTTTGTCAGTTCTCAGTGGGCATGAAAAGGGAGGGTTTGGAGTTTAGGGAGTAAAAGAGTTTAAGACACCCAGGGTTGAGGGGAGACCAGATTTGGATAGAGATGAAGAGATATATTGACAGAGCAGACCTGAGATAGGAACAAGAGCAGAAAGAAGAACACACACTAGTCTTGTGTAGGGGGCCCTTCAACAGAGCTCTAGGAACATCTTACTTGACTGCAATAATCTTGATGTGATGTTTCTAAGACTTACATTTTGGCTTCCTTCATCTCTGTGAATAAAATTTTGGTCTTCAGATGACCTTCAGGGAAACATATATTTTTCTTCATAGAGAGTCCAGATCTCAGCTAAGGGAGCATGCATGAGGGACTACGGAAAGCTTCATTTTCCCCAAAATAAGGCACAACAAAAGTCCCTTGGTGTAAAGCAGATGTATGTCTTCGCCTTTGTCTTTATTTTTTTAACATGAAGTCAGAGGAACACCATAGTGAACCGTGGATCAGCATGAAATACAAACTGTAACTATTTATGATCCTTTTACATACAAAATCATCATTAAGAACTAGTGTTCTCTTTTTCCAATAGGCAAAGAGCCAGAAATTTCACAAATTTGACAAAATGTCTCTAATTCTGTGGTTTTCACTTTTTTAATCTTCTTGAATTAATTGATCTGTATGGTAAATTCTCCCATTTGTTTCCAAATTCATATTATGAATCAGCAGCTCAATCGATAGTGAGATTAAACTTTTGTGGTATATTTCCACACTATTGGATTTCATAGAGTGTTTCTTTCTTTCCCAGCAACTGATAGAATAGTTGTGCACATTTCCTTTCATTATTTGTAATCATAAGCTAACGTCCACTCTATTTTATGTTACCATGGATAAATTATGCCCCACATTACTTGTGAAAATGTGTCCACTGAAGTAAATCTTCTCTCTTCACTGTCCTAAGTACCTCAAAATAAGCTCAGGTAATTATTTTGTTCAGCTGTAAGGTAAAAGTTGCATCATTCTAATGGCTGAAACTCTTAGTTCAATCTTATTTGTCCCTTGTGAAAAAAAATGTAGACTTTACTACCAACCACATCACTCACTCAGTTTATAGCTTGTATAAATTTTCTGCTTTTCTACAATATTTCACAAAAGTCCATTTAAAGCTCTCATCACCTGATGTTACTACCCTTGTTTGCAGCTTGTAGTTAAAAATCCTCGATAAACCACAAGTGGGCATATGAACTGGTGATATGCCCTTCTTAAAGATTAAAAATAAGCATATACATTTGAAATGATTTGTCCTTTCTTAATATAATCCCCTCCCATTAGCTCTACTATCCTTATTTCCCTGTCCACAAACTTGTTTTGACATCTGTTAAAATTTGGGTAATCCCTAACTTTAGTTAGCACTCTTGAGCTTAAACCAAAAGCTGTTTCAGAGTACAACTTCCTGGAGTTTTAAAAAATGAATTATGATAACAATCTAATCCATGACTTAAAAATAGAATTTCAAGAAACCTTCTAGTATTATTGTGGAAAAATGACATTGCATCTTGTAGCAGGCCATAAGGGAACGAGGGGAGAATTGGCAGAGGGCCAGAGTTTTGTGTTAACTTCAAGAGCAGAGGTGATTTTTAATGCTTCGACATCATTCATGAAATATTATATATATAATTTGTACTCACAATACCAAGAACATTCTCCAAGGAAACATTAAAATAAATAGCTTCTTTAACTCTTTTGTACCTTGATCATATCTTATTTTGATGAACCAATAAAAAGGGAAGGTAAGATTGATGTTGGACAGATCAGTAGGGCAATCATGTAGTTTATTACATATTTATGACTCTGAAAGATCAAAGGATGTTTTTATGCACATAACTTGGCAAATGTATTTTGCCACGTTCAGATATGTTCCAAGTGACTTCAGTGGGGAAGTGAAAAGATCTGGCTCCATGCCTGTAATGCTATTTGGCAAGACATTGAATGATGGTGGGATCCAAGAACACAGTAACATACTGTATTACATGTATATGTGTACACACTCTCTATATGTGTGCATACATTCAATGGTATATAGGAAACGTGTGACTGTATACACACTCTATGCAAATATGCACAGCAACATCATCAGAGCAATTAGAAGAAATAATGATGTCTGTGTGTATTAGTGAAATACTCAGGAGGACTCCATTATTCTTACTTATCACATTTTCAAGATAAATTGTGAGTAAAAAGATTACCATTACTATGCTACAGATTTTGAAGTATATATTCATTTTTGTAGACCTGTGTGCTTTATATTAACAGCCTACCATTTTGAAGGATGTGCAAATTGCATAATATTATGCTGTAGGAACAAGGGTGCTATAAGTAAATCTGGCTCCTGCCACATAGATTGGGGTCTCCCTGTAGCTTAGAACCCTGAATTCTGACCTGGGAGAATTTTGCTATGTGTATGATGTGTACGGATTGGAGTTAATTCAGTCTAGGTGTTCATTTGCCATTATGAATTCGATCATTAACATTGTCAAAAAGGTGTTAGTACTCCATTAGCAAAAATAATTTTAATTTAAATTTATGACCTGAAAGAAGTGGCTTTCCTCTTATTCCATAAACATCAACAGACTGCTGAAATGAAACTAGTCCAGGATTTCTCGAAGTGTAGTACAAGCGACACATTAATTTTTTAGGTCATTGTAGGGGTCACTTCAGAAAGACTTTCTTAGTTAAACGTATATGGGAAACAATGGGTTAAACAACTTTAAATGTCTTTTTATAATAAACAGTATGGTATTGGAAATTTCCAAAAGGCTGCTCTAGTTTTCCCCAGATTATCAATCATTTGATTTTGCACCTCACCAGGAGCTCTGCCATTTTAATAGTAATTTTCAAATTACACATTACCATTTGTTAAGTGCTCGTAAACCCTTATTTATTTTACTAAGGTCTTACCTAAATACTCTTTTCAAATACTTAAAATATTCTGCAGGTGAAAAAAGTGAAATAGAAAACCTGGGGCAATCTGTCTAGTAAGTAGCACATGACTAGTGGCATGGTCAGGATTTGAAACAGGTTTGCCCAGTGTCAAGGGTTATTTTCTTAATCATGTTGAAATAACATCATCATATTGGGAGTATTTTTATCAAAGTGTGAGTCTTCGCTAGATCAGCTGTGATGAGAAATAGCTATTTCTATCTGTTTCCATGTTCTTTATCAAGACCACCATTATCAGTAGCTAAGTATTTTCTGCTCCAGATATATTGTTTTTCAGTCATTGTTGTATATGTTGGCTTGCATTTATAAAACATTACTGCAGAAATAATTAAAGAGCCAACATTAAATGCATGCTGATTGAGTATAAGAAGCCAGGGTGGATATTGTACAGAAAGGAACCAGAAGGCTTTGCCATTAGATCATGTGTCTGCAGAGTACTAGTACCTATTTTTTGGTTTATGTTTTGTTAAAATGAGATAACTGGTTTGCCTGATTTGTCTTTTTTTTTCTGAGTGTGTAATTTTTGGGGAGGTTTGTGCAAAACAAGTGGGGTAGTGTCAAAACACGGGTCGTCCTTGCCTTGCTTTGGCACCCACAAGTGGAGTTAGATGTTTGCATGGCATTTCACCCTACATACACATACTTAATGGGTATATACATCAAGACTGTGACAACACTTTTAGATGGCCCCAGGGATCAAAATTTATCCTTGGAAGTCAGTCTGTGCCTAAATGATAACTCCACGCCCACGTTTGAAAGCAAATTATGTCCTTCACAGAGGGATAGATAAATACTCATAATCATTTTTAAACTTCATAGCTTGAAAAAGAAGACTAATTTCTGATTATGATTTTATACAACTTGATTGACTGAGAAAGCCGAAGAAGGAGGATGTCAAAATGTGCTAATATATACAGAACCTGCCAACACTACGAAGGAAATTTCAGTATTACCTGGAGCTAGAGCCATTCAGGGCTTATCACTGTAAGAATGTTTCTATCAAATATATATGTATTTTTTTGACGCGTATGGGGGTTCATAATATGTAGATAAATGTCCTTCAAGTTTAGACTATTTGTGAATTTAAAAAAAAAGGATATGAAGAACTGTTGCTCCTACTATGTATTGATAAGGATTTGTGTCATTAGAAAAAAATTTCATTTACAGAAATAAATTTGTGACCAAAAATGTAACAAAATACACATATAAGAGTGATGCATTTCAGAAACATGAATTTACCTGTGCTCTCACAGAATTAGGACCTCCCTATAAGTGAAAGTTTTAATTAGAAAATTGCTCTTTCTCTGAATTTTAAATCGTATTTCTTAAATTCCCTCCTTATTAGTGATTCTTTCATTTTTTTAAGCTTTCATGCTCCCATTTTTGTCAAATTCCAAGGAGATTTACCCATGAGAGGGAACACTGATGGATCTTTTTAAAGCAGACAGATGCCCTAGGCTTCAGTGAGGAAAACCTTTGCAAAATCCACTGGGACAAAATATGTTCCCAAGTTTATTGAGCAATTGAGAGGGTATTAGCACTTTTTAAAAATCCAGATTTTATTTTTATATATTTCTAACTTTCATGCAAAACAGAATGCACTCTATAACCCAGATTATCTTCATATTATTTAAGATTTGGGGACATTCTTAAATAATTCAGTGCAGGCTAGATCTTTCAACAGCACAATGCGTCATGGCAGGGTTTAAGAGATTGGATTCAAGAGAGACTGCCTGGGTTTGAATCCCAACCACTTATTAGCTTTGCAATTTTGGGTGAATTGCTTATCCTCTATGCTCCTGAGTTTCTTCCTCTGGAAAATGAGGATGATGATAATCCCTATATCATAGGATAACTATGATGATAACACATTTAATATACAAAAATATTTAGACAGCACCAGGCCCATAAAATAGTAGCTAACTGTGTTAAATGAATTTAAATCTTAATCGCAGTGTTCTCCAGGTGGTGACTTTCTTGGGCCACTTCTCCCTCACGCACTCATCAGACATTTATTGAGCGCCTTCTGGATGCTATGTACCCTGCAGACAAACCAGACCTACCAGCCTACAGATGAGCAGGAGGTTATTCTCAGGGATGAGGCTGTGTCATGCTCTTCTGGAATCTGGAAGCCTTAACTCTTAAAATGTTCCCTCTCGCAGTAAACAGAGTAGCCTTGCAGTGGATAAGCCTGATAAACCCTACTTTAGTCAGGCAATCAAGGTTAGATAACCAGTTACAAGTTATTTTCATAGCATGTACGTTTGATATGATATGATGAGAATGACACCTCCCCGAAACCCATTGTTCCAGTCTAAGCAGGAGAAAAGCAGCACACAAATCCCAGCTGATGGACACTATAGAACACACCTGAGCAGCACTTCTCAAAACTGTCCAGATCATCAAAAACAAGGAAAGTTAAGAAACTGTCACAGTCAAGAGGACCCTAAGGGGACATGATGACTAAATATAATGTGGTGTCCTGGATGGGATCCTGTGACAGCAAAAAGACACGAGGTAAAAACCAAATATGAATAAACTATAGACTTCATTAATAATGATCTATTAATACTGGTTCAATACTTTTGACAAACGAACCATACTTATTTAAGAATTTAATAATAGAGGAAATGGGTGCAGAGTATATGTTCTCTGAACTATCTTTAAAACTTTTCTGTAAATGTAAAACTGTTCTGTAATTTTTAAATTTTTAATGCATAAGAATAACCTCCAGGATAACCTCTTGTCTCTGTTTGGAATCTCTCAGCCACTGACACTTGATTTTGTCTCATTTCTTTCTTCCCCCTGTTGGTCAAGTCCCTTTGTGCTTAGTCCCTGCTCATTTTAGGATTTCTGTCCCATGTTGCCAGGAAGGTCCACACCCCTAGGAGTCATGTCCCACATAGAGAGGGGGAGGGCAGTGACCTTGTTTGTCATGTTGGCTGAGAGAGAGAGGCCACATCTGAGCAACAAAAAAGGTTCTCTTGGGGGTGACTCTTAGACCTAATTTTAAGTAGGCTTAGCTTATCCTTTGCGGGGTTAAGTTTCACATGAACAAACCCCAAGATTGGTGGCTCAGTCAATTGCTTTGGTTGTCCCCACTGCTTGTGAGAGTATCAAGAATTCTCCACTTGGGAAAGTTGAATTTTCCCCCTTTCTCATGATTCCCCCAAGGGGACTTTGCAAATACTTTTATATTCGCTGTTGAAATCCTTCTGAGATTTTTTAAGGCATCACTCTGGACAAACCTACAAAATCTCATGCCCAACTCAAGGTTCCATGTATTTATGATATTCGATTAAGCTGTCCACATAAGTTATATTAGGAAATGCACCAGTCAAAATATAAATTTTGTACCAAATAAATATTTTTTGCTTTAGTCTCACACATAAGTTAAAGTTTTAAAATATTAATTACCATCTATTTTCAACACCCTGCACTATTGACATTCCTTTGTTCTTCCTCATGCAAAACATTTTAAAATTTGTACAGTCACTATCATTATATACTCTAGGCATTCTTAGATTATACCATCTCTGTCTTTATTGTATATCTTTCCTTCTGATTTCATTTGTTCCCCCAGGCCTCCTCCCTGTATCATTCTCACATTTGGCTTCATTCAGTGTTCTAACATTATTGTATTACAGTTAGGTGGTATTGTGCTATCCATTTCTGAATTTTTACAGTCAGTCGCATTGCACAATCTGTATCCCTTCAGTTCTAATTACTCAAAATCTACCCTATTTCTATCTCCTGAGGATCTCTGTTTTTAACTGAAATTATCCAAGTTCACACATTAATGTTAGTTCATATTAGTGAGACCACACAGTATTTGTCCTTTTGTTTCTGGCTAATCTCATTCAGCATAATGTCCTTAAGGTCCATCCATGTTGTTACATACTTCATAACTTTATTCTGTCTTACAGCTGCATAATATTACATCGTATGTATATACCACAGCTTGTTTAGCCACTCCTCTGTTGATGGACATTTTGGCTGTTTCCATCTCTTGGCAATTGTAAATAATGCTGGTAGCATGTACTTTTGATATGATGAGAATGACACCTCCCCAGAATCCATTGTCCCAGTCTAATCAGGAGAAAAGCATTACATGTATCCCAGCATCACAGGACACTGTAGAAAACACCTGACCAGCACTTCTCAAAACTGTCTAGGTCATTATTATCTAAAATAGTAAGAAGAACTAAAATTCACTGAATACTTATTATATGCTAACTCCATGCTAGACACTTTCCACACATTAGCTGTTGGAAGATGAATTTATGCAATAGGTACTCTTACTGGCCCTGTATGAGGAAATAATTTCCAAGTTTGTCCATGGTTGGCTTGCCCCTGGGATGGGCCTCTTGCATGCAGAGGTCTCTCTGCCTTCCTTGAGCTGAGTGGCCTAATTCAGAAGACTAAATGGCTAATTAATAACTGTCTCCGCCAGGCTTCTTGGGTGTAAGCTGTGGAACATGGCAAGGCATGCCCAACAGGTTGTCAGATCTAGAATGAAGAACAAGAATAGTCCCCTTCCTGGAAGGCAGAAACTAAGGAAAGAGTCCACAGCCACCACTATCTGCATTCTTCACAACACAACTAAGGCATTTATCCTATGTCTGGGGGTACACAAACAAACAGAAAGATAGGATCTACTATCTGATGTATTTTGAAATTCTACTAGTGGACTAAAGGCAGCTCTCACTGTTAGTCACTTTTATTAATCAATCTCATCTACATTAGTTAGGTCTTCAGAAAACACTGAGGAGAGAAATCTAAAATCTAGTTTAGATAAACTAAAATTCAAATCTCAGATTCCTTAGAAACAAGGCAGTCACACAGAATCCCGTGCTCATAAAGACCCTGCAAATGATTTAATGCTCTGTTGATGCCATCTTGAAATTCTTAGAAATTTTTGAATAAGAACCCTGCATTTTCATTTTACATGGTGCTCTGCACATTATGTAGTCATCCTCCTCATAAATTGTTCATGCTTACGTTATTCTCACAGGATCACTCAAACATTGATTTTTGAAATCACATCCATCAGTATAAACATGCAACTTTCTGTTCACTAAGGCTTTCTCAGGAAGACATAGCTATTCTTAGGGAAATAATTGAATCCTGATTCCTTACATAAAATGTTTCAACCCAAGTGGGTGCTGTAACAGAACTCTATCCTTATCTTTCTATCTCTCTGTCACCTCTTTGCAAACACTGAATACAAGGCCCTGGGCAAGTACCAGCATTGGACCTGGAGTGAGATTTTCATCATAGATACAGACACTGTCAAACAAACTAGGAGAAGAAATCAACACATTGCTATGTTCCTTTCTGGAGCAGCCTAGAAATTGAATATACGCAATCATGGGGCATCATTCTGGGACTGAGAGCCATCCAAGAATAAAGTCCTTATAAAATCATGTGCTAGAAGCATTTTAAGGCCATTTATCTGTCACTAACTTTATGTTCTCCTGGGCTAGGCAAGCTCCTCTCTACAAATTCACAAACTGACAAAAAGAAATTCCCTTTTATTAAGAAGAAATTATGGACAAACATTGGCCAAGGATTATAAAAGGGAACCACATACAGTTTCTACACGCTCTGAGGAAGCCCCAAAGCTAGTAGTTTTCATGGTATCCAGGCAAAATTCTCAATGAATTTTTTTTAAATGTTTGTTTCCTGCTGAAAAAATAAAACCCTAAACTTAAAAGGTGATTGGTACCAGTCTGATTGCAACTCCCAATTATTGTGACCAAAGAAAAGAGCAGAGAAATCTGCTCAGCATGCCACCAGAGTGAAACCCTTGCCTTATAAATACAGTTATTTTAGAAGTGCTGCAGAATGGAGAGCTTTGATTGTGAAATCACCATCAGGAATTGACTGGAGAAGAAATATTTCTCAGCTCCTGACATTTCAGGAACTTCTCATTCTCACTCCTTTCTTTAATCCCCCTACTGACTTCTTGGGTCCTTTCTCCTCCTTCACATCACGTTCATCTAAGGTCCCTGTTTCTCCACCAGGAGCCTGTGTCCAGGCCTTTTCTTTGAGGGCCAAAAGTCCCTTTAAAGTGTGATAGTGGCATCCTAGCCTCAAAGAGATTGCCTTGGCTGCCCAGAGCATATTTGCAGAGTATATCTTCTCACCCCTGTCAAGCTTTTTGTTGAGTTCAAAACCTTATAACAATTAGTGTGGGAAAGCCTCTCTGGGTTAGTTATATGTTATTTCTGCCAGCAGAGAAATTTTCTACAACAAAGCCAGGAAAAACTTGTTTCTAAACTAAACTTAATTGGCAGAAAATCTGCTGCTATTCTAAAGAAAATTCTAGGACACTGTTGAAAGTTTTTTTTTTTCCTTTTCCTGAACTTACAGTGGAATAATTACATTTTCTTTTCCTCTCTCTGTTTTTCTCTCATTTCTCTCTATTTAGCTTGACACTACTTTGATGATATTTTTCAAACATACTAACACAGAATTAAGAATAATTTTGTTCATTTGTAAAAAAATATGCAAAATAACTCATATACTATATATGTCAATTTGTCCACTGAGCTAAGATTTTTCTTCTGGTTTAAACTGCCACACCCATTCCTAGGCAGAATCTGCTCTGGGCTGGTCTTTACAAAGAGATGACCACTCGTTGGATTTCCTGACCTAATGGAAGTCAATTAATAAGCATATTGTGGGCTCATTACACAATGAATTCTTCCCTAAACATCATGAACCATGTCAATCACTGTACATTAAGATTGGAGGGGGCCATCTGAAGACCAGTGATTTCAGCAAAGTTATAGAGCCTGAAAGTCATGGATCAGTGTTGATGCTAAAACAATGGAGGAAGTCAGAGCCCAGCCTTGATTTTGCCTGGCGAGGACTGTAGCAATCAAGGAACCAATCCACCTGGCAGAACCCCAAGATGCTTCTGTTGCAGAGATGGTAGATGAAGCATAGCCTGATGTAGGATCTGCTCATTACTTCTACCTGATATGATATATTTTCCTAGTATTCAGGAACATGGACACAATTGATAGTATATGTATAATTATTCTTTTGATGATATGTCTTTTTCCTTCATGAACAAAAGTTATAATGACCATATTGATATATGTTGAATGCTGTCTATGTGCCAAGCTTTTAAAACATTTACTTAAACTTATTCTCTCCATAATGTTCTAAGTTGTTGGTATAATCACTACTATTTCAGAAGAGAAAACCAAGGTTCACAGGGGCTATCAAACTTCAAAACCAAATATCCATTAAATCTAGAGTTAAGATTCCAACACAGTCAGATCTGACACCCAAGCCAGGGTTATTTCCAATATAACTCAATTCTTATTACTACGAAGCACTGGTCAGATGATGAAAGTTCTAACTTTGAATGTGCAGCATTGCCATGGCACTAAGGAGTCTGTTTTTAAAGGTTTGCACTTCTGGGTTAATATGAACACAGAAAATTATAACACCTGCATAAAGTAATTGAATAATTGGGTAAGTAAAAGTGTACGTGTGTGGTATGCAACAAAATAAAAGTTCAACTCCTTGCACAGCACCTGGCACATAGTAGGTTCATAATAATTAGCTACTGAGAAAATGCTTAGACAATCCAGATAACTCTTGATTAAATGTTTCCTTTCCTTTCTTTAACTTGTCTGCTCACATAATCAGGCAGATTTGGAGGCAATTATTAATATTAGAAATGGAAAATGTGTTTAAGAAAACAATGTGTACAAAAACAGAGAATCAAAAGAATCAAATCACTTTGGTGTGTCGTGGCACAGTTTTTTGTCCCTCTGCAGCCTGTTTATCATTGAGCTTACTGATTAGCAAATCAGTAATTAATTATCAGTGCTACTTACATACAGTATTGGATTTCTGCAGCCATTGAACAACTGTGCTATCCTCCTTCCTCTGCATTTGAAAATAAAATATGAGGGTTAAGAAGTGAGAGGATAAGTGGCAAATTAAGCTATGGGATGTGCAAAGTGAATAAGGTAGAATGACTTGCAACAAAAGATTACACAGAAGGAAGAAATAAGTTGCATAGAAGCTGCATGAAGCATGGGCTATTTCTCTGCAGGAAACTTCAACTACACTACTTCGGAGAAGCTATGTATACATGCACATCTGTACAGAATTTATAACAAAACATCAGAACTAGGAAACCAGATCATATATTCAGCAGATGCAGCTGCTGGTTGAAGACCACATGTCCCCATAACTCCCATGGTAGCTGGTGGCAGTAGGGGAGGGATGGCAGGAGAATTTTTTAGCATCTTTGGTCTCAGTTGTGGTTAACCTGAAATCAGACAGAAAATGCTGCACTTCAACTAAAAATTAGCATGCGCACCCATGAAAGAACAAAAAAGGTATAAATTATGTCTGATTGAACAAACACAACTCCACTGTTGAACAGCCAGTCAATGGAGAGGGCAGGGAAAGTCAATGGAGCAAGGTAATGTGTAATCTCACCAGTCAATGGACTGTGGGCAGGCCTGGGCGGCCCAACGCTGGAGGTGTCAGGGAGATAAATAGCAGAACGTCCTCCTCAAAAATATGATTAATACCCTGCTCGGTCTACTGCTGAAGATATAGTGGGTGCAGCTGGTCTGGACAGCAGCCACATAGAGGGAAAATCCAGGATGATCGCAACAGAGCAGAGAGGGCAAAGAGGAGACAAAGAGCCTCTAGAGTGCAGCCGCCGAGGCCCAACGGGCGGGCAGGGGGCTGCGCGGACCAGAGGTCTTCTTCAGCTGCCACTTAAGTAACGCTTAGTGCCCCCACGTGCATGCACACCTGAGCCCCAAAGGCCATGACCTTGAGGGGAATGGACAAGCAAGAGTTGACTCTTTTGTGGAATATTCATACCACTCTGGAAACAGTGAGTAATCTTGAGGAACTGTGGTAGCTATGGTATGATTAGTATACTCACTTCCAGACATTGTTGAATTTTCGCAGCTCAGTATCAAGTAATGGAGCTTAATTTCTTCTTCGATTGGGGAAACTGAGGTCCAGAGAAGTTAGGTGACTTGTTGAAAATTACAGACTTAATAGGTGATAGACACTTCAATCTGGGGTCCAAGACTCTTAAACATCCACTCTTCTCAACAAACCAAACTGACTTCTCAGAAATTTTTAAATTAGAACACTTCAATAAGAGCTCATCTTTGGTTATTTGTTCTACTTTTCCTTCATTAACTCTCTTGTCACTTTTTCAATGGGTTTCAACTGGATATTTAATTTTTTCTTGATTTTCTCTTTTCATACATACAAGGATGTCAACAAAGGATTTTCGAAAATCCCCAGCTCTATATTCAGTTACATACTTGCACACACACTTGCGCACACACACACACTGACTGCCTGTAGTGAAAATCAAATTGATGCATTAGTGGATGAAGATGGGAATGTTCTGCTCTTGAGCAAGTATTACTGACATTCATACATTTTTTTATCAGATAATTCATTTCCATATGATCAGATACTGCAATATTCATAAGGCTAACAGAAAAGCTGTGCTACCATGTCACAACACTGGAGTGTTCTTAGAAAACAGAATTACAGAAAGAAGATCTACATAGCCCTGGTGGTGTTGTGGGTTGACTGAAAACTATTTTTAAATATAGCAAACTAAAAACAGATTTCTAAAAATCTTGACTTAGCATTGAAAATCCAGAGCTGAAAATAAAGGGAGAAGAACATTTAAAGTCCACATTAACTCTACTCAAGTTTGTATCCCATAGTATGCTCTATGAGGGTCTGAGTAATTCTAAGAAAATGTCGGCAATGTCAGAAGGGGAGAAAGAGAGGCAGAAATGCTGATGTGTAAGGTTGGCAGTAGGATTCAGGAGATGGAGATCATGATACTTTTCTCCTGGCAACTGGAAAGATTATGGAGGGACAATGCTATCTAACAATCCAAAACACTTCAATTGTTTGGTTTCAGTAATCACAACCTTTGTAACTGCATTTTTTTCATGTCATATTTTATACTTCACACGCCTCTTTAACATGTGACTTCTTGAATTTCTTCATTATCGTCTCTGATAGGGCTTCACAAACTGTAATGTGCACAGGAATCACCTGTGAGCCTATAAAATTCAAATTCTGATAAAGTGGTCTGGGGTAGAGCCTGATACTCTGTATTTCTAACAAGTTCCCATAGGATCTTGTATCTCTGGTTCAGGAACCACACTCTAGGTAGCAAGCCTCCATCATACACATTAGACGGCAGAATTGACGAAACACAAGAGAGTAGGTGGCAAAGACAGAATTGAAGCTCCAGGATGCTGGACCACAAAGCCTATACATCCTCAGTAAGGCAGTCCCCCTCACATGAGGATTTGCCACTCAGTCCCCAAAGAGCCATAACTCTGGCTGCAGAAGTAGGATAAATGATGAAGGAAATTAAGCTTCTGCAGTGGCAACCTACATCTCAGGTAAGATTTATCACTTTGTAAGGTCTCCAAAGTCTCTGGAGAGATGCCAGATCATGCCAAGGCAGGAGGAAGAAATCCCTGAAGTATCCATGGACAGTATTTGTTTAAATGAAACATCTTAGTTGTGGTTAGAACTGGTAGGAGGGACCACACTAAAGAGAAGACACAGTTTCAGAAGTTTAGAGCTCAACGTATTTATTGATGCTATCTTGAGGGAAGAACTTGACCAAGGCCACTTAATCAGGCCACAATAGACCAGGATAAGAATTCACCTCCCCTTACTCCTCCCATATAAAGTTGTTTCCACAGCACCCTCCCCCTGCAGATGTCTTCTAAACCTTTGCCAAACCATGAAACTTAGCTTCTGTTGACATGATCCTAAAACCATCAAATAAAAGCCATACTGCACTAAGGTTAAGTGGGATATGCTCACTGCAGATAACAGAGCCAATGACCCAAATCCCACATACTTTTCTTAACTTGGACCCAGTCAGAAATGTCTGGATAGCAAAGTAAACAGCCAAAAGGTGAAGCTATACATTAATGAATCATTCTCCCAATCCTAAGTTATTTCTATATTTTCAGTGTTTGCATCACAATTATTCTCATTGTCTTTTATGTCTTTCATTGGGCCATTGATTCCTTCATGTTTATAACAAATATTTCCTGATTTTCCAGGCTAAGCCTAAATCTTTAAATATTATCAATAATTATCTGTTATATATACAGATAGAGAAAGTTGATATTTAATAGCATACATAAACATTTATACATATTTGTGTACATATAATTATTTTCTTTTCAGCTGTAGTCCAATATGTGTTCTGTTTTAAAAAAATAAGTAATAATTAAAGTTCCCATTGTCAAATTAGTTCATGAATTATTATCAACCCAATTCCCTTTTTTGAAAATTCACAAGGATCTGAAAACTCCTATCATAAAGAAACCTAATTTAACTTTATTTAGTTTGGCTTTCTAAAATGTATTTAACTTTTTTTAAATGAATGCTTATAAAAGGCCCATGGAATAGTGTTCTCTAGATCATTGTTTAGGACATGAGTCATATGTTTTTGAGTCTACTTAGGCTTATGGTGGGTATAGTGACATATAGTAGACCCTTGAATTTGGTTTCAATCTTTTAGGTCATTGCAACAACAAAGCATTTTATTTGTAGAAGTCCAAGATAAATTTCTCCCTAACATTTTTCTTTTTCAGGATCTTCCTTGAAAGAAATAGGATTCTAATCCATTGACTTGTTTCACCAAAAGATGCAAAACTTTGAAAGACTTTTTGATTAAAAATTAAAGCAATTAAGTTTCTGGAAACCAAGGCTTTATGGTATGTGCCTATCAACTTGCAGATCACAGAAATATATGCAATACATATTCATCACAATAGCAAAAATGAGTTCTCACTTTTGGAAAACTTAAGAAGGATTGATTTGTTATAATACAAGACTTCATATGAGACTATTATGTAAAAATGATCAAAATTTTTCAGTGACTCTGTCTCAATGGTTTAGGAACCCATTGATCAGTTAGTCTAAATGAAGACAACAGTTTGCAGATGCACCAAGAGATTACAAGTGCACCTGTAAAGTCACCCAGCTGGTGGGTAGAACACCTCTGACTTATACCCTTCCTTACCTTTAGGGCCAAGGACAGGGCTTTTGTCCCAGTGACGGGTTCTGGAGTTCCCTCAAAGACTTCTCAGTGAGGGCTTTAATCCAGATGCTTTGATGTGTCCTTAAGACAATAATAATTGAAAGTAGTAGTTGAAAAGTAAAATATTAAATCTATAGTGTCTGGAATGGAGCAAGATAGAGATTTTCCCAAAGATAAACATCAATTTGATAGTTTTCCAGAATTCTCACAGAATCATAAAGAAATGAAAAACTGGAAGTGAATCACAAAAGAAAAAAAAATGTGAGTCAATTTAAGGTGATCTGTTATTGGACTTGTGCAAATAATTTTCCTGTTTTTTTTATGTAAATAAGACACGTATATTTAAATAGTTTCAAGTATAATTTTAATATTGTATTTTTAAGACTCTGGAAGAGGGGTGCTCAGGGTTTTGTATATGGAGACACCACTATTACATTAATGAGATATTTCATTGTGTTGGGAAAAAAGAGATATCTGACATTGTTGTACTTCTCCTGAATACGTAATCCCTCTTTAAGTAAAACACTAAATAGATTCATAGACTTGGGACCCACATGAAAACTAGATGCTTTCAAAGGCCCTGGTTAACAAGGAATCTTTTAAATGTCACATCAACAGTGCAAATTAACCAATATTGCATGGCCAAACTCCCTCACAAGAATTCTGGTCAATGGTTTATGACAAAAAGAAATTAATGCTTTCTGTCAAGAAGTAGGGTTAAGTTTAGTATTAATCATAAAATGACCTTTAATTGCCAAACAAAAGCACTTTGTTATTTTACTATAATCCTGAACTCACCCTGAGCACTGAAAAAAAAAAACAGTCATAATTTGCTTGGTATAAATATATTAAAGTATTAAGCCCGCTCTGCTACTCAATTAGTAAACATGTCAAGGGGTGTGTGAGTTATTCATGGTTCAGAGGGCCAGCCCCTTTTCACAGGGAACTTTTTTCACTCTAATGAAATGATGGATAATCTGGAAGTAGGTGCTTTAAGAAGATATTAATCATTCTCTGTGGTAATGTTAATCATGCGTTCCATCATCTCCAGATGCCGTGGATCACCTTCCTCCGAGACAAAGGGCACCTAAAGCCAGCAGAGTCCTTTTGATCACCTTTCTACAGAGTCCCTCACATGCAGCTGGCATTAAAGATGGCTGCAGATTTCAGGGCAGCATTAAAATAAAATGGCAAAAATAGCACAAAACTCTGTCAACTCATTTCTGAGCAACGTGGCTGGGATCTCTTTCAAGCCTTAATCATTTACATTTTTCATGTTGTGACTATCATAGTAGGAAAGAACTTAAACTATAGAAGTGGAAGGTAGAAGTCTGTCAAGTGAAAGCTATAAATGTATATCCCAGCAAACTGCTCTTATATTCTAGGCTTCTAAGCTTAGAAAATGTTAGCGTTTGTCAAATCTGATTTATCTCTTAAGATATCTCTGATGTCTCCTTGAGTTAATGAAACACTGCGCCTCCAGAGAGACTGCTGGCCAATTAAACACTTTTACGGCTAGTGTTTTTTAAAGGTTAAAAAAAATGTTGAGTATAATCTAAGGGCATATTTTAAGAGGCTAAAATAGCTCCCATCATGGACTAATTTTGAATGCTTCATAGACCCCAGTGTCTGAAGAAGAAAGCTGGAAGGATTCCTAATGCTAAGAGGCTATTCCATATAAATTGCCTCAAAGAGATGAACCTGAGGGAACAAGTATTGTTCCTGTCATTGTGCAAAAAATATTAAGGACTCTAGAGGTTAGATAATATCTTCATATAAAAGAGGTACGATTTTCTTAAATCCACATTTGCTTGTAGCAGGATCTACAAATAGACACGAGGGTTACTAATGTGGTTACGTGATAGTCTGAGTACAATTCTACTTAGGGATATTGTAGAATGGCTTACAATATTCAGAACAAATTGCTAAATATTATTATCCACATGTGTGGTCACTAACACCCAGATACTTACTTCTGGACTGCTGGAGAAAATGTTATTTTATTCTTCCCTCCAATTTCGCCCTCTAGTCAACCTCCTGGCTGCAGTCTATCAACTTGCTTGATGTATTGCAATCGTCCACCACGTTATCAAACTTCATCTAGGTAGATGCATTTGTTCTTTGTCTAATGATTCATTTTTTACTGGATTTCTCTAAGTACTTTGAGCATTATTTTATTTTAGTCTCCTTTCCCTCCTGCTACAGCCTAGAGCACTATGCCGGTCTGAATCTGTGGTGGACTCCAGAAAAGCCATGCCCTTTGATCCTCATTCAGTATTGCTGGGTGGGAGCATTAGATTCCATGAAGATGTGACCCACCCAACTGTGGGTGGTAACTTTTGATTAGATGATTTCCATGGAAGTGTGTCTCCACCCACTGAAGGTGGAGTTGCTTGCTGGAATCCTTTAAAAGAGGAAACATTTTGGAGACAGTCCTTTCGGTAGAGCCACGTGAAAGCCAGCAGATGCCGCCATGTTCACCATGTGCCCTTCCAGCTGAGAGAGAAATGTTGAATGTCATCGGCCTTCTTGAACCAAGGTATCTTTCCCTGGATGCCTTAAATTGGACATTTCTATAGACTTGTTTTGATTGGGACATTTTCTTGGCCTTAGAACTGTAAACTAGCAACCTATTAAATTCCCCTTGTTAAAAGCCATTCTGTTTCTGGTATATTGCATTTTGGCAGCTAGCAAACTAGAACAAGCCCATTCTAAGCGTTGTCAGTTCCTGTAGCTGCTACAACTGGCACCTTTAAATTTCAATATCCAATTCCATGACAACAAGTGGATGTTATTCTTCTCCTAACCTCACTTCCACTGAATATCCCCATTGGCATCAGCATGTTTTACATCTATTCTTTCTCTTCCTTTTGGATCCACATGGCTTGTCAGAACCCTCAATATCTGACCCTCAGTGTCCACAGTAAAACTTCTTCAATTTTCTTGAGCCTTGTTCTTGACATTGTTCCTCTGTTTCTTAGAAGATATTTTTGGTGTCCTCTACATTGAACAGAGTGAAGCTCTCATAAGAACTCTCAATATGCTAATGCCATATTCCACCAACAAATTTTCCTTAACCATGTATTTCTTTCTGTTTCTTCTCAGATGATGTAGTATTCTTCCCTTCCTATGAAAAACTTCTTTTTTTGAGCTCTTGGTTTTATCCATTATCCTTCCCTCTAGGACTGTGCTCCTGTACTCATGATCTCTTGCTCCAGAATCTGATTTATCTGACTTTATAATTCTGAATTTTTCTCTGCCTAAAATTAGAACCCTTATTTGTTGATACCTTTTCAACATATTTTCCTTTCAATTACAATCCAAAATTCTTTAAAAAGTGGTCTATACCAATGTTTGTGTTTCTTGTCCATATATTTTCTCCAGATATATCCAGCATTTGACTTCATTGCTTGGATTGACCTTGCTATTCTTAAGGCTCTAAGTATACCTAATACCAGGTATTATTCTATGTACTAGAGACACAACAATAAACAATTAAAACAAGACTAATTTCTCAACTCCTTAGGACCTTAAATTATAGTAAGTTGTCACATATAAAGAATATTTTTGTCATCTTTCTGGACCCTTGGACTTCTCCTTGTTTTTCTTGCATCACTTTGAGAATTCTTTCTCCATTCTCTTTTCATGTATTAACCTTACATGTTAGGATTTTCCAGTTGCCAGTTTAGTCCATTGCTCTTCTCACCTGTGCACTCATCCAGTTAATTGAAATCCACTCTCATGGTTCAATTACCTCCTAGATGTTGATTTCTTCCAAAGCTATTCCTGTAGCCTAAACTCTTCTCCAATTATCAGACCTATTCATCTCCTTACTTCCCTGGTTTCTCCATTTAGATAGACCGGAAACCCTCAAATTCAGCATGCCCAAAGGTAAACTGTACCTTTTTTTCTTTACTTTAGTATTGGCACCACCAACATCCACTGTCATTAAAGTTAAAGCACTCAGAATCAAAGATGATTCTTCCTTTTCTTTTTACTTTTTAATCAAATAATGAATCCTCAAACATTTATTTTCTGAATATTTCTCTTCTCAAATGTAATTCCTAATAATACTCTACTTTAGACCATATCTATCCCCAAAACTATTGCAACTGTTTCCTGTCCTGTTCCTCAAGTTAACCTTTTGAATAGCAAAACTGCTTTTAATATGTTATCTGCTTAGAAGTTACTGAATGAAAGAACAAAATCCAAGGTCTTCAAAATGGTATATAATACCCTTCATAATCTTGTTCCTACCAACACTGCCAGAATTACTATATTTTATCACTCATGACTCACAACTTTCATTCCAGCATAACAAACTACTCATATTTTCTTCTGCACACACAATACACTTCGTTTTTCACCTTTGTTTTTGCTTTCTCTTTATCTGCCTATATGTTCTTCCACCTTTCATCCTAATACATATTTATTCATTTTTTTTAAGAAACAGTGTGAATGCCATCTTCTCCATGGAAAGTACTTTCTAATTATCCATCACCTCCATGATGTATTTCAGTAAGTGCCCATTCTCTGTGTTCCTCTATCTTCCACATATTTACAATAACATTTTATAATCATCCCTTTATATCTTGGGCCAACCCTATTAGACTATCATGGCTCCAAAAGACTATTTCTAAATCATCTTTTTATTCCTACTGCCTAATGCAGTACCAGACACGGAATGCTTAATGAACGGTTGGAAACAAATTATTCTAATGAAAGAAGGAAGTTTAACATGATCAATTTCAGATTATTAAATGTGTGGCAGACTATATTTTCCAAAATGATCACAGCAATGTAACCCATCACTCCTGTTTTTCCTACACAGTGATGGTGACCTCATCCATTTAGGGGTATGCATATGAATGGTAGTCTATGGTCTCTGCTCTAGAATCTGGGCAGGCCTATAAGCATGGCAAGAGTGACAATAGGTAACATCTGAAACTAAGCCTTAAAAGGCAATAAACTTCCTTCTGGTCCTTTGGGGAGACTTGTTCTTGAAACCCAAACATAACGTTCTGAGAAAGCCTAGGCCAAGTAGATAGATCATGGGTAGGTGTTCCAGCCAACATCTCCAATTAAGTTCTCAGCCAAGAGCTACCATATACTGTAAAGAATATGACTGAATAATTTTTCAGGTAATTCTAGCCTCCAAAGTTCACGTTTTCCCCAGATGATACCGAGTGGAGGAATAAACTCTTCTCCTAAGTCCTATACAAACTGTAGCTTCATAAGCAAAGTAAATGTGGTCATTTCAAATCCAAGTTTTGAAAATTTGCTATACAGCCATGGGAACCAGGAGAAAAGCTGTTGCTAGTGCTGATAAAGTAGTTAACTCATTTTATATTCATTATGAAGGCTTTCTTTTTTTAATTGTTTGGTATATGCCCATAAATTTTTTGCCTGAATATGATCTTTATAAGGGTAGCATATTTTGTCTTATTAAACCTTGTCTGTCAATAAAAAACCTAGAAAAAACACACCAAAATAAACCTTGCCTGCTCAGTGGCCAACAGAGTGCCTAGAACTTGATAGGAGCTTGGAAAATACTATATGTATATAATGAGGTACAATCTCATTTTTTTCTGACTCTACTGGTAGAGAATTATGATCATTTTGTCATAAGGAGAGATGATTTTTCTTTGAAAATAATTTAGATTATATACAGGATTGAAAGGAAAATGTCTAACATTACTAAGAAAAGAAAATATTTTTCGTCACTTAGGATATTCATCTCTTGAAAGAGATTAATGAGAAAATTCCTATGTGGGCACTGTATGTGATCCTTTGTGAGCAAAGCTAACTAAAGCTTGGCATAGAAACCTTTCATTACCTTTTATAATCCTTCACCAATTTAATCCTTTCATCCAAATAGTCTGAATGGCTCATGAAAATACCCTAGAAATCATCTAGTCTTAAGCCTGAGTTGGAAACTTTGTTTTATTCTTATGATTTTTTGTGCTCAATTTATCCTCACAGAGACGATGGAAAACAACTCAGTCTCAAAAATTAGGGAAATACCAATAAAATATACTTATAGATGGCTGTTTTAACTCAAGTAAAAGAACTTAGTGACTTCTCTTGTACATGCTACTTGGATCTATTTTATTTTCTAATGACAAGTAGAGTTAGGTAGGCTTTGAAATCACTCATACTGAAGGTCATATTCAGTACATAAAGTACACTTTATTTGATAATAGGATAAAATTCTATTTGTAATCATATGGCATTCAAAATTCAAAATAAATAACCAAGTATGTTTATTCATTCATAAACATGTCCTGAATGGCAACTATGGGCATAGACTCTAGGGATGCAGAGATTATTACCATATGGTTTGTCTATCAAAAGAAGACACACTTATAAAGAAATAATTACTTAATATTTATATTAAGTATGAAAGTATAATATTCATATAAATATAAAAATATTTTATAAAGTATAAAATACATTATACTTTATTACAAAGTAAAAATAATACTTTATATCATTATAAATAATAAAATATAGCAGAGGTGCTCTGGGAGGAGGACCATGGAAAGTGTTTTTTTTTCAGGAGGTCTGGGAAAGAGTCATAGAGGAGGTGACATTTGAGTCAAAACTTGAAGGATGTTTAAGAGTTGACAAGGCAGAAATTGGAGAAAATATATTCTGGAGAGCATTAATTGTGAAAATGCAGCAAAGAGAAATCTCATCAGCAATTCAAAAAACCAGAAGTAGTTTCAAAAGACTAATATGCAAAGTGTCTTTCTGGAGGAATGATGAGAAATGTATAATAATTGTTCATTTTGATGAAACGTGAGCAATTTTTTTAAGTGTCAGAAAAGTAATGTGCAAACAATTATTCCAAAGGCAAACACTTTCTTAGCAACTACTCAGGGATGTTTCATCGTTGGACAACTCCGGAGAACCACCCTCTTATCATTATCTTTTGTCTAAAATCTCTACTCCTTAAAAAAGCATCTATACAGGGGCTCCAAAGATGTTATTGCTGAAGGCTCCATCATAGCCATCTTCCTGTGCCCGGGATAGCTTAAGGACCAAAACTGCTTGTTCTATGGCCACCTGGACTCATGTAATTTTTAGAAGCAAGATCCAGGACGAGGTCTTGGCTTAATTTTCCTTTGACATAATTCCTTCATGTAGCACATCCATTAACTGCCTTCATCCTGCCTCTAAAGGAAACATTACTGTGTTATTCCCTTCTCTAGATTTTTTTTTCTGAGAATTCACTTCACTAACACAAACAATACATTTTTCCAAGTCTGATAATGTCCCTTGTTTGTGGGCCTCCAGTCATTTGTCCTTCAAGTCCTTCTCACAAGAAAGGACTGAGCGTACACCCCATTATTCTTTGAAGGAACAGTCAGTAACTATTAGAAACATACATTCCTTCTAAGGATAAATATTAACTTTCAGATCCAGTTTAAATACATAAAGAAAACAAAATTCCAAGCAGCCTTAGAATTTACAAAGCTCACAATGGAGTCAGTACTTCTTTAGTTAAGCTGTGTTCCCACAGTTTCAGAGAATAAAGACAATACCGTCAATTAAAAGTAGAAAAGAAATATTTCCATATCAAATATTGATCTATCAATTAAGATAGGATTGCAAATATTAGAAATATTAAAATACAAAATGAGAAAAATGCTTATCTTAACACAGTATTTTATTTTGTCATTTACAGGTTACAAATTACACAGTAGAGTAATACATAGTTTAGGCAAAGTTTCAGCTCTCAAGTTTCCCTAGGTAATGGCTTAGTCCAAAAACTTGCCATATTGCTTAGGTGTTATTATTCCAATTCATAGTTGGAAGAGTAAAGAAATCATATGCTGATATCTCGAATTTTATAAAATTTGCTTGAAGTTGAATTTTTTCAATAGTGGTAGATGGCAGAAATTTTGGAATACCAGATACAAGGTGATGTTATCCAATAACTCAATTTCCCTCTGCTAAAATCAATTTTATTAGTGTTTTTAGGTCAAAATAAGCTAGTGGAAACAATTGTGTCTTTCATAGATATTCATCAAAATAAAATAGGCTATCACAAAATTATACAAAATTGAGAATAAGAAAAAGAGAATTTTCTGAAATTGCAAATAGAAGTTGTAAAAATGAAGCCAAAGATTTACTAGTTTGCATTGATCTTAATATGCCATGTAGATTAGAAAACTACTTAAAGGTTTAGTACAGAGCATCGTAGCAAAACTCAGGTCACAGATCAGAGGATATTCTCCAAAATGTCTCAAACATGTATGTTCATTAAAATATTCATGCAGTTTGCTTTAAATACTGATGATTCCTCTGCTCCTTCATGCAATGCTGAAATGATTTTCTATTTAAATAGTTTTCCTAGCCTATTAACAAATATGTTACCTTATTTCACCATTTAATAATGAAAACTTTATCTTCTTATCTGCTGACAGTTACCTCTGAGGTCAAATTTTTTTTTTTTTTTTTAACATGGGCAGGTACCGGGAATCGAACCCGGGTCCTCTGGTATAAAGCCAACAGTCTTTGATGGCTTGAACAACAAGCTTTCTTCCCCAGCTAGGGAAACCAGGACTTTGAAAGCATCAAATGGGCTCTCAAAGCAGCCACTCCATTCTAAGGATGTGTTAGCTATTGGTGACATGAATACTCAGCGATCTGCCAAATTTGTTTCCAGGTTATTCCCCAAAGTACAACATTTCTAAACTTTTCTAGTGAGGTGAAGACATGATTTCTTTCAAAGTCATAGTTGCCATTTATAAATTTATGGGAACAGAATGTTATATGGTTTGTAAAATGTTGAAAGATTACAAGGTCTATTCTGAATTATTTTGGCCTTGTGAAAGGACACCAATCACTATTTGGCATCCTTGTGGCAGAAGGAAAATAGCTTGGAACAAAATTGCTCGCTTCTTCTACTTATCTGTGAAAATGAAAATAAAAATACATTAATTACTCGATAGGCAAGAGCATACATACATTCTATTGACCCATTTCTTCTCACAACCGAACTCAATCTATTCAACCCTAATGCTTTTCTTGATTTGACCATGTTCGCAATATCATTAATCTAATTTTAATTCTGCTAAGATTACTTACCCTCTAGGACTAGTTACAGACCCAAGCTGGAGTTAGAAGGCAAACTATATTAAGAGATCTTTGATTTATTCTTTTGTGTTTTGTAGTCAAATAATGTATTCTTAGATGTGTCTACACTCATTTCACAGAGACTTGCAGATGTAGCTTAACAAGTAAAATAAAGGCATTATGAGATAATAGAAAGAGATAGTTCTCAAAGTGAGACTGGCCTGGATTTATTTATTTGACCCTATTACTTGCTATATGGGTCAGTTTGGAGAAGTTATATAACCTCTTTGACACTCAGCTTCTTCATTTATTAAACAGAGTTTATTAAACTCGTGTAAATGACTGATTCTAGGTATGTCCTGGGGTGTCAGCTCAGTAATACACAACTGTTGATGTCTTACAGAACTATGGTCTTCCAGATGGTTGAGGAACAGCTTATAATTCTCTACTCTCTTTCATCAGGTCACACCTGGATTTTTTATTCTTTATTTCTAGAGCCCACAATCCAAAAAAGGATAACTTTGATGGATGAGAAAATGTACCCAAATTGTGCAGGAAATTAAGATTATGTCCTGAGAGCAAAGGCTCAGAGTAGGGAGAGAATACATCAAAGGGATAAATAACAGTTTTTGCGAAATGATTGTAGATCTACAATGTATAGGAAAATTTAGAACAGTTCATGTGACTACAGGGGTCAAGACTAAGACCAGTAGGAAGTTCAGGCAGACAGAATTGGCTCAAACCTCAGAGAGAATTTGGTCACAATCCAACAGCATGAAGTTCATCCTGCTTTTGTTCAGACAGAAGCTGGCAACTAATTGTTCGGGATGCTAGGTAAAGTAATTCTGATTAATGGTAAAGTGCATTAGAGTATTTGATACCTAAGAGCCATATGATCCTAAGAGTCTATTTTAATGCCATGTAGGTTACATAACTTAACATGATGATTATGCTTCCACTTTCAGAAATAACAACCAGATTCAATAGAAAGAAGCCACAAAGGTGTCATCCCCTCCCCACTTCTATTCAGATCATGCCCATTTGTCACTTTGCCTTTTCTCCTCCAGCACCAAGACATTCTGGGAGCTACTTATACTGGTCACAACCTACTTTTCCAATCACCCATGGTGTTTCTTATTAATTGGCACACCTGCCAGTTATCTCACCAGGCTACTTGTCCAAACAAAGAATGCCCTAACTTCTCTAACCTCCCTATCTCTGCCATCAGGATGCTATGGAAATCCTCCTGTCTTCCCTTAGCCCTCTGAATTTTTCTTGTCAAAAGCATAAGTTAGCAGTGTCTTTAGAAACATGACTCCCTCTTTAGTGATACCAATTATTCCTTGAGACAAGAATCCATTAATGTGTCTTCATGCCCATCATTTTTTTCAATTGTGTCTTAGATAAATGAAGTTTTTGATTATTATGAGGGGTTGATTATCACAAACATTTTCACTTAAACAAAAATTAAAAACATATACAAAAAAGAAAAACAACATGGTCCTTTGTCAAACATGTATTTTCCATCAAAGTCAGTTGGTCTGTTACAACAAAATTTACAAACACAAAAGCTATTGAAGACACATACCAAAATTCTGAATAAAATATAGATGATATGAAGATATTCATAGCAGATTTACTGTAGATGATTATTTTCCATTTCCCAGAAAATTATGATCACAGGCCGCTGTGATTGACTAGGTCAAGCTCCGATGGAAAATCCTCTTGGAGCTTCTCCAGGCTTTGACAAGGACGCTTGCACTCTTCTAAATTAGAAGAGGCTTTTGAACTCTGTCAGGCACAACCCTAAGTCTTGTCACCTACTTAAAGAAACAGTTACTTTTGTTAAGATAAAGCCAACAGTCTTTGATGGCTTGAACAACAAGCTTTCTTCCCCAGCTAGGGAAACCAGGACTTTGAAAGCATCAAATGGGCTCTCAAAGCAGCCACTCCATTCTAAGGATGTGTTAGCTATTGGTGACATGAATACTCAGCAATCTGCCAAATTTGTTTCCAGGTTATTCCCCAAAGTACAACATTTCTAAACTTTTCTAGTGAGGTGAAGACATGATTTCTTTCAAAGTCATAGTTGCCATTTATAAATAATTCCCAAATATTCATGATGATTCCTGTCATTTCCAGCTTAATCTGAGTTGTATGCTGTGACTGAACATGCAAACTCAATCCTGCTGTTACCGCCAATCAATTGCATACGTTAGAAGCCTTCAACTAGGGAGATATAAGGTTCATCTTGTCACCTATTGCTCTCTAAGATATCATCTTTCCTTCCCTTCCCTTCCCTGTTGTTATCAACACCACTGAGCTTTGGTTTCTTCTTTGGCATTTAGCTCTACAGTCCCAACTGTGGGCTTCTTAGTTCTATCCCAGCTTGCTGGTCAACTTTGGGGTGCCTCTCATGTACTTCAGCCTCTGACTGGTTTCTGACATACTGAAAGTTACGTCTGTAGAGTCACATTCGTGTTTTAAAAGCTATACCTAGCCAAATTAAAAATGTTTATAAGTGCCTCTGAAAGGAAGACAGGGTTTCTTTTATAATAGAATGTGTTAAAATAAGAAAATTTAAGTCATTTATTTGATTACTGGATATCATGATGGGCTGAATCACGGACCCCCAGAGAGATCCATACCTGAATCCCCAGGACGTGACAAAAGGGATTTTGCAGATGTGGTTAATTTATGGATCTCAAGACAAGGGCAGATTCCCCTGCATGTGGGCAGGCTTCAGGTAATCACAGGAGTTCTACTAAATCAAATCAGGGGGCAAGAGAGCAGGGTGAGAGAAGGAGACATGATGATGGCCGTAGAGTTCCCACTGCTCCAGGGTCACAGGCCAGGAAATATGGGCAGCCTCTACAAGCTGAAATAGTCAAGGAAACTGATTCTCCCCTGGTGCCTCCAGAAGGAATGATGACCTGCTGACTCATTTTAGAGTTCTGACCCCCAGAGCTGAAGATAACAAAGTTTTAAGTCACTAAATTTTGTGGTAATTTCTTATAGCAGCTGTAGAAAACCAAGACAGATGTCAAAAGTGTTTTCTCACTAAATACTTAATTTCCATTAGGATTCTCAGAAGGAATTATCAGGATTAGTCAAATTGGAAAACATTGTTGACAATTCATATGAAGAAGACAATCTACAGCTCATCTGAATTTGAAATATCTAAGTGGTCCACAAACAATATGAATAAAATAAATGAAAAAGACAGAATGACTTAATGACCTTAGGGGTTATGCTTGGCTCCAGAAAAGGACAAGCAGGAGAAAGAGCAAAAGGATTGCTTGGGGGAGCTACATATTAGTTATGTATAATTTTGTAATTATCCTTTGTAAACATAAGCCCATCAATATGATACATACATTACCTGAATCCCTTTGTTTTCCAGCTCAATTACTCGGGAGCATTACAGCATTTGTAGACCAGTGATTTTCAATGGATGGCATTTTGAAGACCCAGACATGCAAGCTCATCTCTCAACCTTAATATCTGTGACTTTAAAGTATCACTTGGCCTGTAAATAATGATCTGAAACCATTCATTAAGCTAATTTAAAATAACCTAAATATGTAAAGCAATAGGTCAATGGTCAACATAAATACTGAAAAGTAAGACCAATTCCTTTTGGGTAGGGAGAAAAAAAGTGATGTTGAGCTACAATAAAACCACAGACATTTCCAACTGCTAAGGATGTACCTTTCTTCAATGCAAATCATTAACAACCTCAAAAGTCATTATCTTGTCTTACCTGCAGTTTCTGAAATGTATAATGCTGTGGTGAAAATGTTTGTCATTACTAAAATTTTTACTTTTCTTTGGGGGTGGGGTGGGTGGTGGGAAAGCAATGGCGATTGCTCATGGCATTATTATCTCCACTTTGATATGCCTTGCATACCTGCTCCACTACACTGGTTCAAGACAATTAATCCTAATATCCAACCCCTCCTGTGGTAATTTCTCATCTTGGCAGGTCTCTTTCTGTAATGACTAAAGAGGAGTGGCCGAGTTCCCAAAGCTTGGACTGAGCCAGATGTACTTTTCCTCACAGGAATATGCAGTCTGTTCTGGCCTCTCCTTTTCTTTCTCCTTTCTCCTTCCCTGCCTTCTTTCCTTCATCTCTTTCCCCTTCCCTCCCTTCTCCTTATCTTTCCTTTGTGCCTTCTTTCAACCTTTCCCTCCTTGCTTCCTTCCTTCCTCTCCCTCCTTCTTCCTCCCTCCATTCCTTTCTTCCCTTTTCCCTCCTAGTTCCCTAAGAAGCAAATTTAACTTGGAAAAGCAACAACAAAACAAAGGAAGTTGATACCTGCAGAAACCCCACCCAGGCTTTCAGCACAATAGAGAACTTCAGCTGCAGCCCTCTCTACAAAGTGTAATTAGGTGATGGGTAAATGGCAGGTACCAGTGGAGATGAAAATAACCTCTATTACCATGCCTTCGTTATTCAGAGAAAGCGCTCCAGTGTCCTAATTTTTTCAGCCCAATTTCAATTTCATATTTATGAAAAGCCAGTCTACGACACTCCCTAGCAATCTGCTTATTGAACATACTTTTCTGCAAGCATAATTATATACCCCATCCTTTGATATTGCATCCTTTTATTTCATTTGCCTCTCCACCCCCTGCTGTGCTGACTGCCATCACAACACTTCATCCTCTGACCAAGAGAATAGGTCATTGATTTTTTTTCCCCAAAGCCAGTACCACTTTGTGAATTGGTCTTGGTCCCCAAAGACAGTGAGTGTAAGACAGAGAGAAAAATGAAGAGGATATGATAACACAGCCATCGGACGCTAGGTCAGAGATCCCCATCTACTCCAATGTGGCTACATTGTTTCCTCCCTCCCCTGATGCCATTTCCTCTAATGACAGACGCCACTGTGTGAGTGCTTATTCTGGAAATTGGATGCTCTTTCCATGTGGGCATATGATTATCATATGTACACATGAGTTTTAGCCAAGATTTGCATTTGGAAAGCAAGTGAGCAACTAGGACATTGTCCATTAGTCTATGATTTTTGAGTTATTTTTTTTCACCAGCTTAGAAAAACTGCACATCCTTTATCCACATTTTCGATAGTTTGGGCAGATTGAATATTTACCAATAACTTTTGGGGAGCCATATGGTGTTCCTAATGTAAAGGCAACAATGAGGAGTGATGCTGGGTAGTGACTAGTGTGCTGTATTTTGTAAGCCACAGGCTAGAAGATGCCACTTTTCTCCTCCATTTCCATGATTCTGCGATATGGCTTATAATTCTCTGAATCTATATGTTTTATTGTACTAGCATAGAAATGACCAACTCTTTAATTACCAAGTGAAAGTCTATTGCATGCAAAGCTGTTATCTAGGCACTAGGAATACAGAAATGAGCAAAACAGAATTCATTGTTTTTTGTAGCGAATAGGTAATGGGTACAAATAGGGTAGTTTTACTTCTCAATTTTACTCTAATTGTATGTGAACTTTTGGGGCTGATATCTTGAAATAATCACTGAGTTGACTTCTATGTGAGTGCAACACTCCTGACTATATTTAAGAGTTGGTTAAATATTTTTAATCTTCTGACGCAATTTGGGACATATGTGTCTATATGTATATACATACTTTTATACATGCAAACCCTGGAAATTATTTATTTCTATTATGTAAAGTGGATTCCCAAAGGAAAGCATTTCTAAAAATTTTGTAACTTACTTTCGTTATATAAAAATCATTGCACTATCATTCTTCGCTGCTGTGTCTGTATGTGTCTGTCTGAGTGTTTTGGTTTCATTGGTTTGGTTTGGATTTTGATCATCAGAAAAGTCAGCATCATCTGAAAAGTATTTCTTTCTGGGGCAAAGCATGTATATCCTCCAGGTGCCAGGTTGTCCTTGATTAATATGCTGTCATGAAACCCTCTTTGCCTAAAAGAGGTACAGTTTGTGAAGTGTTTAAATTTCAAGTACCATGCACAAAGGAATATTTAAAGATACCACACACAAAGAAACATTACGGTTGGAACCATTCTGGCATTACAAACAGGTATTTCGCTTACATATAAAACACCCTTTACTTCCATCTCAACTCACCTCAACTTTTCCTAAATTTATCAGGATAAATTTCCATCAACATCTAACTATTCCTTGGAAAAGAGATGCCTTTTTCCCTTAGTTCTCATACTTAATATGGCTCTTCATGACTAGGATAAAATAAATCTCTTTTCTTTTGATTAATATTATTTTCTTACTACTATGCTAATCACTTTCAATGTTTTCTTCATTATCAAAGCATAATTCTTCAATTATTTTTAACTCGTATACTCTTTGGAAAATAGAGGAATAAGTGTAATATGTGTGTTAGCCATCTAATTTCCTGTACACAAGTCTAATTCCTTATGTATTAGGCTAAAAAATTCTTGACTATGGGAAGTCATGCCATAGATTTTGAAATTTGGAATTTAATAGATATGATGGTTTTATATATGTATAGACATATAAACACATTATTCAATTGATATAAAATTTAATAATGCAGATTACAGATTATATAGATTAAAATAATTCTTAATATCTTATAGAAGAAAACATTATTGTCATTAAGTATTAGGATTATGGCATTGTACTTACTAATTTTAAGTAAACGGGTAAATTTCACATATTTGAAGTTGAGAATAAGCCATCTCACAGAGTTGCTACAACAATTGATTAGAATTATTAATGTGAATACATAGCATAGTGCCTGTGCTAGATTAAAATCACAATAAGCATTAGTTATTACTATCCTTGGAATTCATAACCACACAAGTAACATTAAAAACGGATTGCCCCAACAATAGATTATTCTTGCTACATATGCAATGCCTTTTTGAGCTGTCAAAGCTTCTGCATCTGATTGCATTAAAAAACAACCATAGCTTGTGCATTGTCTTTGAAAGCAAGCCCAGAATGCAATATTTTTTTCTTTTAATGCATTTCAGAAAATTCACTTTGTTAAAAAGCTAGTTAGACATAACCCTATTATTCTTTAGCATCATTGTTTGGAAAAAAAAAATTCCATTTTTCTCTTGTGCCGTAGAACTTATTGACACCTTAATATGTTTTCTTAACTGCAGGTCCATCATCTCCGTAAATGCCAAGTTCTGTTGAGATGCCTAGAAGTACTAAGAAAGAAAATGCAATCTACTATGATTCATCATCTATAACTTACACATTCAACTTCAGTACAGTTAAGATAAGCCATTCAATCCCTTTATATTGAAGAAGTTTGAGATACGTAATTTTGTTACACCAGACATTTACCAGTTGGCTTTGGACAACCTATTCAGTGGTTTTTCAAAGGCAACCAGGTTTCCCATGAAGCAACAGTGGCTGCACGAGGCAATTACTCAGCATTGCACCATCTTCCTGCCTTATTCTTGATCTACTATACTTCATCTAATTCTTTTGATCTCTGATCCCAACCCTTAGTTTACATTTCTGATATTTCCTTCCATGCTCCACGTTTCAATGACCTTTTCGAATGTCCCTGGGATATTAAACTAAGCATCCAACTCAACTGTCAGCCCAAGTCAGCTTGTTTCAGCACCCACTGCTGGTTTTGAGATTAATATTCTAATCTACACATACCACTTTCTTCCCTATTTATATTGGTCCCAAGGAATATTAATCTCTTGGTTCCCTGTTCAGAAGATGGAATTTTGTTTTTCTTATTTTATAATCTGGTAGTTAGATTCAGTTGACAACTTGGCCCAGGTGAAGGTGCCTAGTTCTGTTGCTGTGGCCATGAGTCAATGGTACATGAACCTCATCTGTTGCTGATTACATCTGCAGTCGGCTAGGAGGCGTGCCTGCTGCAATGAATGATGTTTGACTTAATTGGCTGGTGCTTAAATGAGAGAGCTCAACGTAGCACAGCCCAAGCAGCTCAGCATACCTTATCTCAGCACTCGCAGCTCAGCCCAGGCCTTTGGAGATGCAGAAAGAAGTCACCCCTGGGAAAGTTGTTGGAACCCAGAGGCCTGGAGAGAAGGCCAGCAGAGATCATCCTGTGCCTTCCAGGTAAGAAAGAACCTTAGTTGAAAGTTAGTGGCCTTTCCTCTGAAGAACTAACAAAATAAATCCCCTTTTATTAAAAGCCAATCCAGCTCTGGTGTGTTGCATTCCAGCAGCTAGCAAACTAGAACAGATTAGCTTTTCTTTAAATTTATCTATTTTAAAATTTATTTGTTCATTTATTATCAAGGAAGTAGCAGGATTGCACAACAATTATACATAAAATACAGGATTCTCATATATCACCTTAATATTAACATGTTGCATTGGTGTGGAACACACAATTGATGAAACATTTTAAGAGTTACTATTAACTGTAATCCATGGATTGACTTAGGGTTCACTGTGAAGTGTAGATACATGGATTGCTTAAAAATTTTACTGTTTCACCATATATCCAAACTAATATCTTCCCTTTTAACCCATTGAGATGTATATCTCAGTGCTGCTTACAATGTTGTCCTACCATCACCATCATCCATTACCAAAAGTTTTCTATTGTCCACAATAGAAATCTGTACATTTTAAGCCTTTACTTCCTACTTTCTCACCTCAGCCCACGGACTTGTTCAGTGAGTTGTTTTATTCTAATTATTTCTTATCAGTGAGATCATTCAATATTTGTCTTTTTGTGGTTGGCCTGGTTTATTTCATTCAACCTGATGTCTTCAAAGTTCATCCATGTTGTTGCATGTATCAGAACTTCACTCCTTTTTAAAGCTGAATAACATTTTATGGTGTGTATATACTACCTCTGGTTTATCTCTCATTAGTTGATTTGCACTTGAGTTGCTTCTATCTTTTGGCAATTGTGAATAATACCACCATGAACATTGATGTGCAAATATCTGTTCAATTCTATGCTTTCAGTTCTTCTGACTATATTCCCAGATGTGGGATTCGATGAGGGCTCATTTATCTACTTTTACTTTTGTTGCTTGTGCAATGAGTGCAAGTTCTAAGAAGCCATTGCCTAATGAAACATCCTGAAGATGCTTTGCTACATTTTCTTCTGGGATTTTTAAAGCTCTAGCTTTCATATTTAGGTCTTTGATCCATTTTGAGTTGTTTCTATATATGTTTGATATGATGGTCCACCATCATTCTTTTTCAAATGGAGATCCAGTTTTCCCAGCACCATTTGTTGAAGAGACAACTTTTTCCCAATTGAGTGGTATTTGTCCCTGTGCTAAAAAAGTCAGTTCACCATAAGTTTGAGGGTTGATGTCTAAGCTCTCAATTCTATTTCATTGATCCATATATTTGTCCTTTTGCAAGTACAATTCTTTTTCTCTTTCTTTAAAAAAAAAAGAGGTTTAATTGAGATTTATTCACATACTATAAAATCCATCTGAGTTGTACAATCGATGCCTTTTATTGCATAGAGTTGTGCATTCATCACCACATTCAATTTTAGAATATTTCATTACTCTAAGAAGAAAAGTCCCATACCCTTTAGAAGTTACCTCTTAATTCCTCTGTCCTTCCGCAATTCCACATAACCCCAATATAATTCTATTTCTATAAATTTATTTATATTTGCATTTTATAGAACTTGAATCAAATAATATCTAGTACTTTGTGTCTAGTTTCTTTCACTTAGCATAATGCTTTTTAAAATTTTAATATATATTTATTTTTAGTTACAGAAGTTGTAGGTTTACAGAAAAGTCTTGTGAAAAATGCAACATTGTCAAATGTTCCCCTATTGTTGACATTTGGCAAGCACGGTACATTTGTTATACTTGAAGAAAGAATATTCAACTATTACTGTTAACTGTAGTAAATATGTTATATTAGTTGTATTTTCATATACTACCTTATTATTAATACCCTGTAATAATGCCATACATTCCTTTTAATTCATGAAAGAACATTCATATGTTTGTATTAATACAGCCCATAGTTGAAAATAGGGTTCACTGTGTTATACAATCCTGTGACCTGTCTTCTAACCTGTATTCTAGTAAAATGCACGACCTAAAACTTTCCCTTTCAACCTCATTCACATGCATAATTCAGGGCTATTAATTACACTCACAGTAATGAGATACCATCATAACCATCTATTTCCAAACATTTGCAATCAACCAAAATAGAAATTCTGCACAAATTAAGCAATAGCCACAATTCTCTACACCTATTCTATCCCCTGGTAAATTAGATTCTAGATTCTGACTCTACAGTTTCCTTATTATAATTAGTTCATATCAAGAGATTAAACATTTGTCCCTTGTGTCTGGCATATTTCACTCAACATAATGTCCTCAAGATTCATCCACTCTGTCATATGAATCAGGATTTCACGCCTTCCTACAGCTGAGTAATATTCCATCGTATATATAAACTACATATTAATCCATTCATCACCTAATGAACACGGATGCTTCCTTTATTTGGCAATTGTGAATAATGCTGCTATGAACATTGATATACAAATATCTATTTGAGTCCCTGCTTTCAGTTCTTCTGGGTATATACCTAATAGTGGGATTGCCAGATCAGATTGTAATTCTATACTTAGCTTCCTGAGGAATCACTGAAATGACTTCTGCAGTGGCTACACCATTTAACATTCCCACCAGCAGAGATGAGTGTTCCCATTTCTCCACATTCTCTCCAACACTTGTAGCTTTCTGTTTGTTTAGTTGTGGCCATTCTAGTAGGTTGAAAGGATATCTCATTGTGGTTTGGATTCACATTTTCCTAATAGCAAGTGTGTTGTACATCTTTTTATGGGCTTTTTAGCCATTAGTATTTCCTTTTTTTGGAGAAATTTCTATTCAAGTCTTTTGCCATTTTTAATTTGGATGTTTGTCTTGTATTATTACATTGTAGATTTTTTTCATATATTTTGGATACTAAACCCTTATTGGATATGTGGTTTCCAAATATTTTCTCCAATTGAGTAAGTTGCATTCCCAAGTTCTTGACAAAATCCTTTCATGCATAAATGATTTAATTTTGAGGAGGCCCCATTTATCTATTTTTTCTTTTGTTGTTTGTGATTTGAATATAAAGTCTAAGAAACCATTGCCTATCATAAGGTCTTGAAGATTCCCTGCATTTCTAGTATTAGGTGTTTGATTCCTTTTGAGTTAATTTTCATGTAATGTGTGAGATAGGGTTCCTCTTTCATTCCTTTGCATATGGATATTCTGTTCTCCCAGTTATTGAAGAGAATATTCCATCCCAGCAAGTGACCTTGATAGCCTTGTCAAATATCAAGTTACTATGGATGTGAGGGTGCATTTCTGAGCTCTCAATTTCATCTCGTTTGCCAAATATATCTATCTTTATGCCAGTACCATGCTCTTTTGACTATAATTTTGTAATATACTTTGAAGTCAAGAGGTATGAGTCCTCCAACTTTACTCTTCTTGTAGAAGATACTTTTGGCTCTTCAGGGCCCCTTAGCATTCCAAAGAAATTTCAAAATTGGTTTTTCTACTTCTGCAAAGAAGGATGTTGGAGTTTGATTGGAATTGCATATACCTATAAATCAATTTGGGCAGAATTGCCATCTTAATGGTATGTAAGCTTCCAAACCATGGCCACAAATCCCTGCTGTTTATTTAGGTCATTTTTTTAAATTTCTGTAGCTATGTTTCGTAGTTTTCTGTGTACAACTCCTTTACATCCTTCATTAAATTTATTCCTAGATATTTTATTCTTTTAGTTGCTACTGTAAATAGAATTTTTATCTTGATCTCCTCCTCAGACTGCTCATTACTAGTGTACTACTGAATTTTGCATGTTAATCTGGTATTCCACCAATATTCTGAAGTTATTTATTGACCCTAGTAACTTTGTTATGGATTTTGGGGGACTTTTTATATGTAGGATTATGTCATCTGCACATAGGCAAAGTGCTACTTTTTCTTTTCCAATTTTTCTGTCATTTATTTTTTTTACTTGGTTATCTGCTCTGGCGAGAACTTCTAGTATATTTTAAATAAAAGTGGTGACAATAGGAAACCTTCTCTTGTTCCCCATCTTAGAGGGGAAAATCTTCAGTCTTTCGCCATTAAATGTGATAATAGCTGTGTGTTTTACACGAATATCCATTATGTTGAGGATATTTCCTTCTATTCCTGTCTTTTGAAGTGTTTTTATCCAGAAAAAATGATGGATTGTGTCAAATGCGTTTTCTATGTCAATTGAGATGATCATGTGTTTTTTCAATTTTATTTGTGAATGGTGCATTACATTTGTTGATTTTCTTGTGTGGAGCTGCCCTAGCATACCTGGAATAAAACTCACTTGATCATGATATATAGTCCTATTAATGTAACACTGGATTCAATTAGCAAGTATTTTATTGAGGATTTTTTGTTTCTATATTCATTAGAGAAATTTATCTGCAATGTCTTTTTCTTGTACCATCTTCATTTCCCCTTATTAAGATGATGTTGGCTTCATAGAATGAATTAGATAATGTTCACTCCTCTTTAAATTTTGGAAGAATTTGAGCAAGACAGGCATTAAATCTTCATCAAATGATTGCTAGAATTCCCCTGTGAAGCCATCAGGTCCTGGGCTTTACTTTTTGGGGAGGTTTTTGAGAATACATTCAATGTCTTTACTTGTAATTGGTCTGTTGGGGTCTTCTATTTCTTCTAGAGTCAGAGTAGGTAGTTTGTGTGTTTCTAGGAATTTGCCAATTTCATCTAGATTACCTAATATATGGACATACGGTTGTTCATAGCATCCTCTTAGAGTCATTTTTATTTCAGTGGGATTGGTGGTAATGCCCTTCTTTCCATTTCCAATTTGAGTCATTTGTGTCCTCTCTCTTTATTTCACCATCAGTCTAAGGAAATATTTTCAATTTTATTGTTACTTTTAAAGAAAAAATTTTTTGTTTTATTGATTATCTCAATTATTTCTTTAAACTCCATTTTATTCATCTGTACCCTAATGTGTGTTGTATTAGTTAGGGTTCTCTAGAGAAACAGAATCAACAGGAAACACTCGCAAACATAAAATTTGTAAAAGTGTCTCACATAACCGTGGGAATGCAGAGTCCAAAATCCACAACACAGGCTGTGAAGCCAATGATCCTGATGGAGGGTTTGGATGAACTCCACAGAGAGGCTCACCGGCCAAAGTAGGAAGAGAGCCTGTCTCTTCTGAGTGCTCCTTGAAAGGCTTCCATTGATTAGATTAAGCATTGCTTATTGCAGAAGACACACCGCCCCTTGGCTGATTACAAATGGAATCAGCTGTGGATGTAGCTGACATGATCATGATTTAATTCTATAAAATGTCCTTATCGCACCAACCAGGCCAGTACTTGCCCAACCAGATAAATGTGTACCACCACTTGGCCAAGTTGACACATGAACCTGACTATGACATGTGTTATATCCCTCTGTTTGCTCACTTCATATCTAATTTGCTCTCCTTTCCCTAGTTCTTCCAGTTTTTTGGCTGGATCTGTAACTTCAAAGCTTTCTACTTTTTTAATGTAATCATTCAATGCTATAAATTTTCCTCTTGGTACTGCATTTGTTGCATCCCACACATTTTGGTATGTTGTATTTTCATTTCCATTCACCTCAAGATATTTCCTGTTTTCCCTTGTGATTTCCTCTTTAACCCATTACCTGTTTAAAAGTACATTGTTTAATTTCCACATATTTGTGAATTTTCCATTTCTCCCTCTGTTAATAATTTCTAGCTTCATTCCTTTGTGATCAAAGAAGATACATTGTATGATTTCAATATTTTAATTTATTGAGACATATTTTGTAACCTAAGATATGGTGTATCCTAGAGAATTATTCATGTACATTTGTGAAGAATGTGCATTCTATTGATGTTGGGTGAGATTTTCTATATATGTCTTTTAGATCTAGTTGGTTTACAGTATTGTTCATATCTTGTATCTCCTTATTGATCTTCTGTCTAGATGTTCTATCCATTATTGAAAGTGCTTATTAAAGTCTCCTACTATAAATGTAAAATTATTATTTTTCCCTTCAAATCTGTCAGTAATTGCTTCATATATATTGGGTCTTGCTACTAGGTGCATATATAGTTATAATTATAATGTCTTTTATTTGAATTTACCCTTTTATCAGTATATAATGACCATCATTGTCTCTTGTAAATGGTTTTGGCTTAAAGTCTCTTTTATGTGATGTTAGTATAGCTACCCAAGCTCTCTTTTGATTACTATTTGGCTGTATACTTTTTTCTATCCTTTCACTTTCAAGCTATTAATGTCTTTTAAGTTAGAGTGAGTCTCTTGAAGACTGCATATACTTGGGTCATGGTTTTTTCCCCAATGTGTACAATATCTGCCTTTTGGCTGGAATATAATCTCCACTTACATTTAAATTCACTACTGATAATGCAGAGCTTTCTTCTGTCACCTTTCTATTTAGCTTTTTAAGTGTTATACATTTATCTCCCTCAATTCTTCTGTTAATGCTTAATTTCATATTTATTTGATTTGGAGGGTTGTACCACATTGGGTCCCTTTGCATTTCTATCTGGAAATATTTTTATTTATTTTCCTTGTGACTACCATGGGGTTAAAATTTAACATCCAAATCTATAACACTCATATTTGGTTTGATATCAACTTGACTTCAATAGCATACACATACACTGTTTTTATTCTCCACTGTTCCCCTCCTTTTTTTTGTACTCATTACAAACTATACCTTGTACCTTGTATGTCTCAAACCACATGTTATCATGACTTTTTATACATTTGCATTTTAGCACCTATAGGAGTAAGAAGCAGAGTTACATACCATAAAGTGCAATATAATAGTACTGTATTTATAATCAATTAAACAGTTACCTTCATCAGAGATCTTTATTTCTTTAACTGCTTTGATCCTTCCCTTTCAGTCTGAAGAGCCCCATTTAGCATTGCCTGTCATGCAGGTCTAATGGTGGTGAACTGTCTCAGTTTTTGTTTATCTAAGAATGTTTGAAACTCTCATTTTTTAAAGAACGCTTCACCAGATATAAAATTCTTCATTGGCAATTTTCTTTCAACACTTTAAGTAGTTCTACCTACTGCCTTCTTGCCTCCATGATTTCTGATGAGAAATTGGTATTTAATAAAACTGAGACTTCCTTGTACATAACCATTGCTTAACTCTTACAAATTTCAGAACTCTTTTTTACTCTTTGCATTCTACAAAGTTTTGTCAGTATGTGACAGAGCATATTTTATTTTGAGTGTTTCCTGTGTGGTGCTGTCTTCCCTTCTTGAATGTGCACATTCATGTCTTTTGCTAAATTTGGAAAGTTTTCTGTCATTATTTCTTTGAATATTTCTTCTTCCCTTTTCTCCCTTTCTTCTCCTTCTGGTATATTGGTATGCTTGCTGGTGTCTTATGCTAATTTTACTTTTTATAATTTTTTTTTCATTCTGCAACAGACTGATCATTTCAATTTTCTTTTCTTTGAGTTCACTGATTCTTTCTTCTGCCAACTCCAATCTGCTTTTGAAACCCTCCTGGGAATTTTTCATTTCAGTTGTTGTGGTCTTCAATTCCACTAGTTCTGTTTGGTTCCTTTTTAAAATTTCTATCTCTTTATTGAGATTCTCTTGTTGTTCATTCATTGTTTCCCTAATATCCTTTAGTTATTTACCTGCTTTTCCTTCCTCTCTTTGAGCATATTGATCATTGCTTTAAAATTTTTATCTTGTATATACGCATCTTTTTTGTTGATATTTTATGGATTTCCATTCTTTTAATTTGGACATGCCACCATTTCATGTTTCTTTGTCTTGTACTCTTTTGTTGCATGCTATATGTTTTAATATTTTAAAATATTAACTCTGTCATTTATTCCCTGAGATGCCTCCTTTTTAAATTCATAGACAGCTGATTTGACAGAGATTTTTTTAAGGGTCAGCCTTCCTTTCAATAAGGCCACCCCAAAGTTCAGGGTCCGCCCTGTCTTTTCAGGGCCTGTGTTTTTCCCTGAGTTGTTGCTTGCTAGTGGCCTAAGAGTTCCCCTGTTTATGAGAATTTGACATACTTTTTCCTTCTCCCAACTCTTCTACTGCAGGACCCAAAGTAGATAAGCCTTTGCCCCAGGCTATATGTCTTACTCCTTATTCTGTTTTCCTTGTCTGCAGCTGCTTTTACCTGGAGGGTAAATTCTGGGAGGGGCCAGGGATCCACAAAGGGAGTGCTAGCTGCTCCAGTATGCTCCACATAAGGGATCAGGGAGGGGTCGGGTGCAAAGAGCTTCTTCCATGGCAACCAGAACTGAGCTCTGTTGTCCTACCTAGACAATTCTGCCCTTCACCTGTCTTCAACACACTGTCTTTAAGTCTTCTCCACTGCCTTTGTGTGGGGTGGGTTGGAGAAATGGCCACCCTCAGAGCCAGACTTCCAGCAATCAGAAGTAGCTGGAATCAAAAGCTGTGACCAGCAATTGACTCATGCCCAATCTGGATCTTGGAGAAGTGGAGTTTTATGTCTCTTACGAGCACCATGACCTACTCCAGGGACTTGATTTCACTGCTGCCTGCCATAAGAGTGGAGGATGATTGCCAGTAACAACTGCACAGAGAAAGCTATAATTTACTGGTATTTGTCATAATTTACTAGCCTCTTCCTCCACTCTTCCCTGAATGCTGTACGGTGTTCTATTGGACTCTGGAATTTCTAAATAGTTCATTCAGACAGTTCCTGCTTGTTTAATTACACTGACTTGTTCTTGGAGTTTCCTACAAAGTTTATTTTTTAATGTCATTTTTTAAAAATGATAGAGTTTGAAACCAATGGTCTAACATGCAAAATGATAAAAATTGTAGGACCTGTCATGTTTTCATATTTAGGCTCTGGAGATAGAGACACAAGCATTTAGCTCTTAGTACATCTAGTATGCCCACTGAAACAGTCCTTTAATGTGTAATTTTTGCCATTTCATTTGCAACCAGCATCCAAAAGGGGACCTTGCACATAATAGACTTTCTGAAATGCCCTTTGCTGTTCCCCTGACCATTTGAATTGGATTATTGAATAAAGATTCTTTTGCAATCCCTGCTTATACTTGGGGAAAACTTCAGAGCAATATCTCTTACTCATCTGGACTATCTGCAGCTCATGAATGCAACAGCTGCTCCCTGGCTACTTTTCTTTCAGGTTTTTTTTTTTTTTTTTTTGGTCTTATCCTAAGTATGGATCTTTAAGGAATCTATTCTCCCATTTTAAATTCACTTTCTTTGTTTGAGCATGGATCTCATTCTAGGTAATCCTTCAGGAATGATTCATGTCCATTTTGACAGTTTTTTTTTTGTCAGTATTAATTGTAGTTGTGTTTTTTCTTTTTCTTGAAATTCTCTATAATGGATAATATCAAGACTGAACAATACAAACAGAGCTGGTTCAAAATGAAAGGCAACCTCATCTTCAAAGAGCAAATTAACAATGATCTCTTTTCTTTGAATAAAGTGATATACTGGAAAATACCACAATACAGTCCACACACCTAGAAATAAGGTAATGTAGTGCTGACTATAAACATTCCTTTCTAGTGAGACTTTTGAGTACTATTACCATTTCATATCAAAACTTAACCAGGCTTGAGTTTGCAAAGAAGAAAACCAATGATAACTCTTATGGAAGAGGATCAACCCCATGGTGTTCCACATAGTGATATATGACATTTGAAATGAGTTACTGTGATCTCATTATGGCTGCTCTGGAAAGCCTTTTAACTGCTTTGGTTAAAAGAGTTACATAGGCTTAAGGGATTAAAAATGAAAGACTGTTGCATCCTAATCCTGATTCTGTCCCAGGTTAGTAAAGTTAAAAAAGGCCTGCCTGGCCACTTTCTTATAGCTGTCTATGAGAAGAACCATGACGTACAGCCTTCAAACGTCATTTCAATAGTATTTTCTTCATTCTTCCAACACTGTGAAGAAGTTGTTCCTTTCTAGGTGTGTTCTAGCTTGCTAGCTGCCAGAATGTGGTATACCAGAAACAGAACAGCTTTTAAAAAAGGGAATTTATTAAGTTGCAAGTTCATACTTCTAAGGCCATGAAAATGTTCCAACTAAAGCAAGGCTATAGAAATGTCCAATCTAAGGCATCCAGGGAAAGATACTTTGGTTCAAGAAGGCCGATAACATTCAGGGTTTCTCTCTCAAATGGCAAGGCACATGGCAAACATGGCGGCATCTGCTAGCTTTCTCTCCCAGCTTCTTGTTTCATGAAGCTCCCGTAGGGTGTTTGCCTTCTTTATCTCCAAATGTCTCTGGCTGCATGGGCTCTGTAGTGCTTTCCAAAATGGTTCCCTCTTAAATGGTGCCAATAAACAACCCTCACCTTAAATGGATGGAGACACATCTCCATGGAAACCACCTAATCAAAAGTTACCACCCACAACTGGGTGGGCTACATCTCCATGGATAATTAAAACAACTCCCACCCAGAAATAGTGAATGAGATTTAAAGAACTTGGCTTTTCTGGGGTACAAAAATTCAAACCAACACAAGGTGTTATAAATATCTTACAAACAGAGCTGTTCTTACAGCACAGGATGGTTCTCAGGATCTCATTGACAAAACGAAGTCATAAGAAATTGAACAAACAGCTGAATACTAAATAAAACCAGGCATAATCAATAGAATTATGTGATTCAATTTGAAACAAAAAATAAATCTCATTAAAAAATAGAACCCATGAAGATAATTATCAGCCCTACCACTTCTTACGCTATAGAGATGACTTTTTTTGAAAGGAAGTGACTGAATTATAGTCAGTTAAAATGTGTCTGCCTGTAATATTTTGTTATATATTCCCATGGTTCAGCTGGGTGTGGTTTTCTTAGTTTTCTCAATGTTCATTTACACATGTTTTTATACATGCTGCTTGTGCCACTTTGAATCTATTATATACCCAAGAAAAGGCACATTTTAATCCTGATCCAATCTTATGGGGCAGCCTATTCTTTTAAGCCTGATTCATCATTGTAGAGTGAAAACCTTTGATTAGATTATCTCCATGAAGATATGACACCCAATTGTGGGTGTGACTCTGAATATCCTTTTGATTTGATGGAGATGTGACTCCACCCATTCCAAGTGGGTCTTGATTAGTTTACTGGAGTCCCTTAAAAGAGGAAACATTTTGGAGAGAGCTCAGAGCTGACAGAGAGAGCCAATATGTTTGGAGATTGAGACAGAAATAACCCTGGTGCTAAGCAAGGACTTGGAGAAATAATCAGAACCTGAAGAGAAGAAATCTCCGGTGTTGGTAGTTGCTAAGCCAGGAGATGAAATTCAGAGTTTTGTTCTGGAGCAGATAAATGAAGGCCCACAGATGCCAAGTGAGGAATTCTCTCAGGAAAAAGAGGCTGAAAGCAATGGATCCCAGGAGCAAGGGACCAGCAGATGCCAGCCACATGTCTTCACAATTGGCATAGTTGTTCCAGGTGGTATTAACCTTTCTTGAGTGAAGGTAACCTTTCATTGGTGCCTTAATTTGGACACTGTCATGGCCTTAGAACAGTAAACTTGTAATTTAGTAAACTTCCTTTTCAAAGTCATTCCTGTTTCTGGTATATTGCATTCAGGTAGCTTAACAAACTGATACACTGCTCCATTAAATAAACACCATTTAGTTTAAACTAAATGCAACACTAGACTAACCTTTAGAAAAATCTATGAGAGCATTTTAAAAAATCAAGCTCATGATAACATAAAAAATGAATAAATGCCATTATGGAGTTCTTACTTGTGTCAGACACTGCACTTCTTTCTTCAGACAAAATAACACATGCACTACTATAATATGTATTTTACAGATGAAGAGAATGAAATTCAAAGTATATAATGATATGTCCAAGGCTACACAGTTGATCAGTGGCAGAGCTCCAATGAAAATCTGGCTAAAGCCAACAGGTAACCAGCCCCTGGGCTACATCTCGGGGGTTCTTGCTGCCTAACGGGCTGAGGCAGGGATGGTAATAGTATTAATCCTTGGGAACCTGAAGGGAGAAGAGAAGGAGCCCTCAAGACTAGGCTTTCCTCCTTTTTCTTACTTTTGGAGAACCTGAGTTAAAGCGATGGAGAGGCCTTGATCAAGGCCATGGCAGAGGCATATATCCTTGTGGATAGTGGCTTCTCTAAGGTCTAAGCTGTCTGGAACAGGCAAATTGCTGAGGCAGTGTGGGTCTGAGTCACAAAGAGATAGGTAAGGGTTCCTTCCCTACCACCTTACAGTCTTCCTACAGGTTGAAACAATCCCATAATTCCACTTCCACATTCAAGAGGAGATGCTGGAGAAGTAGATGACCAATACTACAACTGGTTTAGACATATGGACCGCTCCAAACAGTCCAACCTAGACTTAAATGGACATGCAGACTGTCTTGGGCAATAGAACCAAGTCCCTGCACCACCACTTCCACCTAATGCCCCCGACTTGCATGTCTGGGCTACCCATGTTGAGTGTGAGGATGGGAGTCAAGACAAGTTTGCTTGGAGCTCCTGTAGGCTATCTTCTATCTGCTACTTCTATGTTTATCAAACCACTGAGAAATATTTCCCCAAGGTTCATCAGAAAGGAACTGTCCATCTATTTGTTTGTTTTCATGGTAATTATAGCATAGGAATGCATTTGTGTCCAGTGATCACATGGAAATAAAAAAATTAATTTATAAATATAAGCAGTTTTTGATAATTACTATTGGGTAGTTACTGATGATTAGAATCATATATATTTATTAGCATGAATTTATTTAAACTTTTAAAAAGTAATCATTGAATTTTTATGACTTGAAGCATTGAACACTTCAACTATTTTGACCTTAAAGTGCAGAGATGTGTTCATCAGGATTTAATGTGTACCTGAGTTTGCTAAAGGGATGGCTTCTTGACAGGACCAGTTTATACTTTAAGTAAAAGGTACTTAACGTCACTAGCTTGTTGCTTACTGGAGGGTTCAATCTGATCGTATGGCTAAGAAGGAGTGGATTTGACAAGAATGAGTAATTGTATTTATAAAATACACAAACAAATTAGCAATACATATTAATATTTTTTTACTTATACTACTTATCTTCAAGAAAAGGGATTTTAGCCCAGGTACAATAAATGAGCACTAAATCTCCAACAGTTAAGCAAAATATGACCTTCATTAATAAGATGCTAGTATATTAAGTTGAAAGGTTAAACGCAGCATTACTTCTTGATTGCCCCATCATTTACCCTATCAGTGTGTAAAGCCCAGATTCCAGTTTACTCCCTCCATCTTCTGAGCAATCATCCTCTACTTTTCTCCATTCTTTCTCTGAGACTTCAATAACTTTTAACCCATTATTGTTGCTATAAAATATTCTTTCTTCCTGCCCCTAATTCTTTTCCCAACTATGGTGAAAATCTCACCCTTTAAGCTAAAGCTGAAGCAGTACCCTTCTATTTCTATTCTAACTGCACATTGCTGACCACCTAACAGTGCTAAAATGTTACTTCTGTCATGTAGATGGAATTAGGTAGAGTGAAAAATGTGCTGTGTCTGGACTCTTAATATTTGATTTCCTGTGCCAGAAGGACCACTTTCGGCCATGTGCCACCCTCACCAATCCTCAACACACCTTTCTTTAGTGCGCGTTTACTCTGCAATCACCATCCCGGGGCTTTAGAAAGGTCCATGACAAAATAGATAAAATAGGAAAAGAAACACAGTAAAAGAACAATCATTTATGAAATGAAATGATTACAAAGTGTCTGCTTAGAATCAAAGGTTCTGGGTCAATAAGGTCCTATTTCTTGTAGGCAGCATATGATATACAGAACAAATAGGTGTTCTGCTAGCAGTTAGTGGATACTCATTATGAATTATAATGTCATCATTGAAGGTTTTGTACAAGGCTCCACCACCCTCGAGAAGCATCTTGTTGAGATAGTACTGACATTTCTCAAGATCATATTGAAAATGTTACAATGATCAAGCAGGATAATTGATCAGTATCAGCTACTCTACATCCTAGCAAAGGAGCAAGCTCTGTGCTGTCAGTGCTTCTGCATGGGCTGTCAATATGAACAGTTGTCTTTGATTTTACAAGCATGCATTCCAATATCTGAAGCTCAGTGAAATGGACAAGGGTACATTTTAACCTTTTTAAGTCATCTGATACCAGCTTAACCAGAAACATAAATCTCAGATAGTAATTCTTAATATATGACACAGTCTCACCCAACTTTTCAAATGTTTCCTCTTTCCAATCATACATTTTTATTGGATTTTAATGGTGATGAGAGATATACTGTCATAGAGGAATATATTTTCATTTTGTGTCATATAAAACCCTGGCTTTAGTATCTAAATGTTACACACATCTGTTAATAGACCAAAGATTGACCCTCTCTCTTTCAGTCGCTCTTTTTTTTCTTTTCAAAACTGATGTTTAAATCTTAAAACAAAAATGTACTCAATAGCAAACATGTAATCATTTTGATTTCTTACTTTTATCCCATACTAATGGTATGTACAGACATATGCACTGTACCTATATGATGCTGCTTTATAAACATATGTCCCTGTGGAAGAAGAGGAGAAATTCAGGCTTGCTCATTTTTAAGATTGACCAAGAAACAAAAAGCTCTTCTGTTTAGTGGAACCTGCCAACCTGCTTTGATCTATACAGCTACCACTGGTGAACTGCTTCTTGTGCTCCCGGTACTTCCTTTGTCCCACTTCTTTCCTCCCAGGAAGCATCCCTAGCAGATTTTAGCGGGATCACCTCCATTCAATTTTAGCGGTGCCATAGCCACTCTGTCAGAGACAGAGCAGCCTTATTAATCACACTCAGGGCCACTAATACCAACAATCCGTCATGACAGCGACCAAACGCTTCATCCACAGTAACTAGAAAATTCACCCCGACACCTCATGACTCGTTCTGGAACCGCTTCCTGTAGCACAGACAAGGCAGAAACCGCCGGTCTGGACTGCTCTTTCCGAACATTTACTCAGCTCTCTTCTTCCAGTTTTTAAAATAACTTCTTTCTCTCTCTATTTTTTGTAATAGTTCAGAATTTATCCTGTTTTGAGAGACATTCTCCCCTTTAAAAAATGTACTCAATGCTCTCTCCTCCAGGCTCAGGGTTGAGCTCTCCTGATGAGTGTGCTCCCTGTGTGATAATGTCAGCAAGTCAATATAGGAAATTGGAGATTCCAGTTTCTAGCTGAAGTTTGGCAATTCTTTTGACTTTTTCATTTTGTCAGAAAACAAGGATAATAGGTAAAAGCTGACATATCTATGTCTTACACTAATCTAAACATTCCTTGATATGTCTTTATTTTTGAAGTGACTATTCCAAGGCCTTAAAAATTGGCAAATTTTATAAAATATAGTTTTATAAAAGTTTATATATGAATCTATGCTTGAATTGGTTTCTTAATAATTTCCAAATCACTGAGAGACACCTAAACTTAGAAAACAGGAATGTAACTTGTCTAAATGCACAAACTAGTTCATAAAATAGATTGAATAAACAAATATTATATAGATTCAAACACATTTTTCTAGATGACAATGTGTAGTCCTCTGGATTTTGAAATTAGGTTTAATGTCCAGTGAAGCATATGCAGTATGCAATTTAATCAGAATCTTTAATTTTTAATAATTCTTGGGATTGGAAGTTGTAAAAATATTTACTTTTACGGAACCGGATTTTTGTCAGAATCTATAGACCTGAAAAAGGGAAATAGTCTTCAGATAGGCAAAGATTCACTGAGATATTTTTTTTTCTCACTGAAATAAGTTCTTTTGAGTTAAGTGAGGGAGCTCTCTAAAAGGGTTAAAGAAATACAAAAAACAGAAAGATTACACATATGCACAAACACACAAACACATATCATAATGGTGATAAAACAAAAACCATATTTAACAACTATGTTATAAGCCCCACCCTGTTAGTACTGTCACACCATTTCATTGGTGGATATTCACTGAGTTTCAGCCTTGGATATGGAGATTGGTGGGGGTCAGTACCATCAGCTTTTGAAGCCAGAGCCCAACTCTCATTGGTAACAAAATGAATTCATTGCACTATTACAATGGTACAATTTGCCATTATCAATTTAGATGAACCTATTTTTGTATGTTCTCCTTGCCTTTTTCTTTAATAGATGATTTCCAATTTCTACAAAGGATATTTTACAGGTAGTAAAAAATATAAGAGTCCTGGCTCCCTTGCTTCACTCAAATGGAGGTCACTTATGTATGGCACAAATAACATTATTTTTTTATTACTCTGAACTGTGTTTAATGGGCATACCTCTGGGAGGGCTAGCTTTTAGATAAATACATGGGTTTTATTTTATTAGTATTCCCTAAGGCTCACATTCCTCATATATTTCTTTTAATGTGACATTGAAAGTAGGTCACTGCAGGGGGAGACATGTAGTAACTGTACTTAGATGTTTAAAATTCATCGATTAAAAAAATAACAAATGGTGAAATCTGGAGTCAGTTTAATGTTTGCACCAAGTGTGTTTCTTCAGCAAGCACAATAAAGCTACATAAGCCCAAGGAGTTTTTCACTGTCTTTTATCTTTCTCTATTTATCCAAGTTCTCCAATGCTTCTTCTCTACTATACCTTCAGTGGAAGAACCTGAATTCATCTTGGAGTGCCTTACATGGACAATTTCATTCAGGACTTGTATAAGACTGTTTACCTGAGGTCTTAGAAACGGCTTGATTTCTCCCTTACTTTCAGTAGAAATTTCTATTCAGTCTGTGGATGGAGAAACTAACCTAACAGGCAGGCGAGTCATTAGCTGAAGGTCATGGAAGGACTCGCACCACATCTGGGATTTAAAATTCTATTTTCAATGCTTGAACCACTAGACTGGATTGTTTTTAAGATATGAGACAATTTGCAATTTCTTGAAAACTGGAATTTTTTGCCAATAATGGGAAGATTCTTGGTTTGCATAGAACTTAAGAATTTTTTAACATAATCTCATAATATTTTAAGCATAATCTCTATGCTTTAATTTTTTTTCTTTAAATCAAATTCAGATTTTTTTCACAGCCAGCCAGGAGGGAAGTCAGTCTTAGTAGTGCCTAGTTCCTCCCTATGTTCTAGAATGCTCCAAAATTTCCAGGGTCTTAGAGTAAATCATTTTCTGACACCACTTCATTCTTCCATCCACATATTTTCCCAACATGGTGCCCAAAGTATGAGAACTCTCTTCCCAAGCCAGGGAAGATTTGCCCAGCTCTCCTTTCTCTTTCTATAGTGTTCAAAAAAAGCCCCTTTACTCCCCTTTCTATTATAAAACTTATAGCCAAATATCTTCAAGTGGACGGACATTTTTTTAAAAGATTAGGAGACTACAATGACATTGTCCATCTAGACAGTATCAAGTGAACGCAAATCCTAGTTACCTTCCTTGAAATGGGGAAAAATATAAAAATAAAAACAGCTGTAGCACATCCATCTCTGAGCACTAGGCACCATTCTTAGCCTTTATATATATTGTATTAATGAATATAACAAAAGCCTTATGAAAATCACCACTATTCCCATTTTTACAAATATGAAACTGATACACAAATAGGTTAAATTAGCATATTTAAGATCACCCAGCCGGTTAAGTGCTTGACTCATGATTCTATCCCAACTTTTGGTATCCAAATTTATTATCTCTACTTCTTCTATCCTGTTCACATGGTCCAATGAATATCTAATTAAATCAATAACATAATCCATTGCCAAGGAAGTTTAAATTTTATATCAGCTTCATGCAATGTAGATACAGTCATCAGAAAGATGATAGTAATATAAAAATTCAAATCTAATACATAAAATGCATGAAAAGACATGCAAGATCCTGAAGAATTTTAAATGTATCAGCATGTATAGAAAAAAGGTACTAGATTAAATGGAATGGAGTCCTTGTCAATTATTGCTGCTTCACAATTTTTTTCTTAATTTTAGTCCTCTCATCATTAAAATGAGGACAGTACGATCTAACTTCTTTCATGGAGTTGTATGGATAAAAATTATAAAATAATTTTGTGGCATACTTTGTGAATTGTCAAGTACATAAAATGTTTCTTTAATTCCTATGTTTTATATAAATTAAAATAAAATAACATCCACATGAAAGAATACTAAGCTGGTATTGGAAGTCATCTTTTAAAGACTAAATAAAATGAGGACTTTTAAATTACTAAGACTAGAACTTCAGCTTTATCTTATTTTGTTAACAAATTTCTATGTACTGTATATTGTTTTTAATGTGCCAGCCAAAGGCTACCAATAAAACACTTGTAGTCAAGGTGAGGTTTATTGCTGTAACAAAGGGCATCTCAATAAGAGAGTGTTGTGCTGAGCTTCTGCTGGTTGGTTTTGAGAAAAGTTAAGAATTAAGAGGTTGATCTTTATTGTGTGCTCTCATAAAACAGGGCCATTTGGGGACTCAGTACACTAATGGTGTTTATTTTGGAGACAGAAGAAATGAAGCAGGGATGGAAGAATGAAGATGTACCACTCATCCACAATATTCCAACAGAGGAGGATGTTTGGTTAGTTTTGTTTGCTTGTTTTCATGGCAATCTTGCCTTTTCCTCACATGCAGGTATGTTTACACAGTGCCCTGTCTACTTATTGATGACATTCTGTGAAATTGTTTATCTTCTAGAGGGAAAATTACAGCCCAACTATTAGCTGCCATTTTCAGGGCCCTTTAGTTTGGCGGTTGGTTTGGATTGGTTTATCAATATTTAATGAACAAATCAGATAATTGAGAATTTAGTTGTATTCTACCTTTCAAATTTTCTACTAATAATAGGCATTATTTTATAACATATTATATACTGATTTAATATATATATATGCATATATAAAAAGAGAGAGAGACTGGGAGAGAGAGAGAGGAGGTGACATACTTCTATTGCTCTCTGGAGTACATGTGGCTTACCAATGGAAGTCGTGGATCGGGACCCATGCCTACCTGATTTAATGGCCTTATACACTACTTGAATGCCTTTGAGAAGCCTGGACTCTTGTTGACCTCCATCTTTTTTTTTTTCTTTTGACAATTTTGTACTTTTTGCTACCTGTTGGAGAGACACTTAGCCATGTTGCAAGGAATGGAGTGATAAGTTCTTTTTTTAAAAAAATCTCTGATGAAATTAAGTTCATTTTCTAAATTTAGATAATATATTACTCATTGTCTTGCAACCAAGAAAATAGCCTGCTGTGTGTGGCATTTCTAATTACAAACTAATTCTAAACCAGGTTTAATTCCTAAACCTGGAATTCAAGAACCATGTTTTAAAGATCTATATATAGAGCTTACACATATGCCTGGCCCAAAATCATAAATACTCAATAAACACCTAAGGAAGAATAAAACACACACACACACATGCACAGACTGAATTTTGCTTGGCATGTTCATTTATTATGGATTTCCTGACAACTTCTCAAAAACATTCCAGTTCCTTGTGTGCAAACTCATAATGATGAGCTCAGTTGAGTTCAAGGATTATTAAAAAGGAAAAAGACCCGCCCTCACTCCTTGCCTTCAAGTACACATGCCATGATATTGCACAATGTCTTCTATAAAAGGGATGGAGAAGCTCTGAAGAGCCCCTGAGAAAACAAAGGTGGAAGTTCTCTGCTCAGACAGCGAAATGAAGCCCCTCTGCTTTGGCTCTGAAAAGACACTAAGTCTCTAGAAATCAGGAAGACCTGGGGCTTCGTGGAAACTCTCCTACTTGTCCCTGACTCGAAAGCTGAGCTCCAGCTGAGGACTTGGAAGGAACTGGCAGCAATGGGCGTCACCTATCCTGACGGCTGGACATTTGTCAGTGACCGAAAGGTAACGCAGGTGTGCCTTTTCTGGAAAACAGAGAAGAGATAGAAACACTTTTGTATTCTTGAGTTAAAAACTCAGAAGCTCACGTTCTCTGCTGAGTGACTGGCACTACAAAGTCTGTGCATTAAAGTGAAATATGAGCAAACTGAAAACACGGAAAGATGGTCCATTAGCTAGTTAATCAACCTGCCAGATGAAGCTGAGGCATGGAGCTCCTTATTTTGAAATCAGGGGAAAAGAAGGGTAAGTTTAAATGATGAACTTACAGGGGTATCCTGAAAGTAGTGTCTGGGTCAATTGTGTTGCAAATAAAGTGTTTTTCTGAATGTTATTGCCCGTGAACGTATCCCAGGCCCAGTTTTATAATTTTAGCTGACTCTTGTATATAAAGACTTCTCACTCCTGTCCATTTAAATTGTGCAGTTAGGACACTGGAATTGGTTCACTGTCTGCCAAGACAGTTTTATTTTAATACATTTTAATTTTTATAAAGTACACATTGTGAACTCAGAGAAGGAATTTCAGTAGAGCCTAAGAAATCAAGCCTTGTGCCTCCGTTAAATCATTTTCTGCATTTGGAAATGTCAGCCACTCTGAATACAGTTTCCTTCTAGTGAAAAATAAGAGCATGATACCAATTTCACAGCGACGTGTCAGTGGGTTAAGGTTCACAGAGTCCACTAGGGTCCTGAAATGAACGTCGATGCAGAAGGAAACTGATGGAAGCTGAATCCTGGCAGCTGAATGCATTTTACCCTGAATTCAAAACCAGAAACAAACACCTAAATTGAACCTGTAAAAGAAATACAAACCTCCAAACCTAAGAAATAAAGGGTTAAATTCTGAGACGGACACTCTCTCTCACCTCCCTTCAAGAATTCGAATGGAGACACTCTTCCTTTTAGAAAGATGAAAAGCCACTTGTTGATATGACAGTGCTGGCAAGTGTGATAGTGATATCCACGTCATATTAACATAGCTGGGATCCTGCTTTCAGCACTGAGTCTTAAAAATCTGGACATGCTGATTCCAGTAATTTGTCACAAGGTAGTGATGTCTTTTTTCCCCTCGTCTAACAGGCACTAATTATTGCATTTCAAATAACGTAAAATACAGCAGCCGTGCATACTGGTAGACCTACACGGGCTGTTGAGGTCTCTAAGTATGCATATGTGGAAGCATCTGAGAGTAGGTGGTTTTGGTGTTTGCTTTTACAAATACATTTGAATAAACAGCGCTTGAGTAAAGTGGTTGAAATTTAACAGTTTAACCGGATTGATGTATGAATTCATAGGAAGGGGCTGGCTCTTTGAAAGGCAGTTATGTGTTTTGTTATAGCTTTGTCAGAGTACCTGCTGTGGGCCAGAAAGAAGGAAGACATCAGGCAGAAAAAGGAAAGGGACCAGGACAAGTGTAGTAGACATGGAAATGAAAAATAATCTGTAATGACTCAACCCTGACACAGCCTCGTTTCTCTTAAAGATCTATGTAGTAATTCTGAAACTCAATCAGGGATTTTTTTTTTAATAAAAATATAATTGTAAGCAAATGAGTATTTAAAAAAATATGCTGGAATTGTTCACCTGGGAGGTTTGAGTTGGCCATGTTCCCCTGGGAGGTTTTGTATGGGGGCTGGGTGGACAGGTTGAAGCAAATTTTGTTTTAATCAGTGTGACGCTATTAGACATATATGCCTTCTTACTGACCCAGGAATGATAACCTCAGGGGGAAAAAAAAGTTCATCCTTTGCTTTATGGCTAGGTCAGGTTCTTAATCAGTTGCAGGATGTTTCTCTTGAAATGGCCATGAAAGCCTTTTTCCAAGAATAGTTCACTCTTCTAGGGTTATGGTGAAGCAAAATATGTAAAGTCTGCTGGTCTGTGAGTTCAGGAACAGGTCTTTTAACTTCCCCTTGTTAAGTTGGAAAGACAGTTGTGAATAGAAACATTCTTTTCAATTCAAAAGCTGTTCATGAAGAGCAGCGTCTTTGCGGGACTGGCACACAGACCGCGGCTCCTGATGACCTTTGCAGAGACCCCATGGTGGTTTTACCTTGATTAAATGGTTCTCTTCACAGGAGGGGAAGGGCTGTGACATCAGCCAGCAAAGGAGAAGCATCTGAAGAATAAGGTGGAAAGGAAAAAGGAGGGAAAAAAAATCTATCACTTTCTTTTGGAAAGGTGGAGGAAGACATAGAGAAAGAAGAAAAGGAGGAGAAAAGCAAGGAAGAGTCACTATGGAGAAAGAGGGCACGACAAAGAGGAGGATATCAAGAGGAAATGCAAGAGACTCAAGGCAGAGCAATGATTTAATAGCCATTTTTTCTCCTAGCAAGGCTGGGAAGGAGGCATTACCAGTTCCATTTTGCAGAAAAGGAAACTGAGTCTCAGAGTTAATGAACATGTCCAGTGTCCCGCAGTTTGGATGTAACCAAACCAAGATTTAACCTGAGGTCTGCTTGACTTCCAGCTCTATCCTTTCACCAAGAGTCTGGAAAACCTGCATTCATTTTGACAAATTCTCAACAATACCTTTTAAAGCAAACAACTAATGTGCTCCTCCCTGACCTAGCAGGGAGAATAGCTTACACTTCAGCCCTCAGGTTGCACTAGTGTTCCATCTGTTATTCGAACCCATTCATCTGGTTTCCCAGTGACAGCATCGAGATTCTTTTCACTTTGAGAGGGAGGATAAAGGCTGGAGAAATGATGGTGGAAATAAAACTGTAACTCAATGCTGCCTCTGGGATTTATTTTCTGTGTCTCATGCCTGGGGAAATTTTTGTGCCTTGCATATGTGTGGGGTTGTGAGGGTCACGGTGCATATGCCAAGAGAAGAGTAGATGGTGGTGGTGATGGGGGAAGTCTGAAGAATAAGGAAGACAATTCCAGACAGCAGAATCCATGAAGTGGAGAGGGGGATGTAGCATAGTAACAAAGGAACTAAGAGCTCTTGGGGGAATTCAAAGTTATATGGAGTGCACCTCAGGGACAGAGTATACCAGAAAACACTTTGTTCATGAGGATGTTTTGGGTGGTTAGGGTCCCTGATAGTTCTATGTTCTCTGATGAAGCAGAACACATCATATTTTGATGGAGATGGGAGAGGGTAGGGAAGAAAACTTTCTGTTTCAATTGCCAGCTGGATAAAGATGCTGGGGAGAAACTACGCTTCTTTTAACAATCCTGATTCCTTCGCAATGCCAGCCACCTTGTATGGCTTCCTTACTCCCAAGGAGATATATGGTATCTTGGTGTTTTGACCAAAGTTGAAAGACCAATGCATGCTTCAGAAAGCAGAGAGACAGCATGCAATAGTGGCCTGAGCCCTGTGGGCTAAGAACCCAGAGGCCCAGACAGTGGTCCTGGGATAGCCAGCATTTAACTCTATGTGCTTGCACAAGTCACTTACCTCCCACGATTATTTAAGTTAGGCAAACTCTGCATACTGTGCCTCTTGGCGTTTTGAAACACATATTAGCTTATTAAAGGCCCTGAAAAGTCCTGCAATAAATAATACTGTTTACAAATCTGAAAAATGTAGCTTTATTCTTCCCCATAACAAATATTGAGATACTGAAGAGAAATTTCCAAGCAGAGGGACTAATGTCAGAAGAGACCCAAAGAAGGAAAAAACAAACAAAAACACTTGACATAGTAAATTTGCATTAGGCAGAACACTTAGCAGTATATAGCCCTATCAGAGGAGAAAGAACGCTGATGTAGATATATAGCTTTGCAGAGCTTTTGCAAACCATGTTAGTTAATGAATTTGCTCCATCTCCAAAACCAGGCTGTTCTTTATAATGTACCTGGGGCTGATCTAAACAGTATAATATCTAGGTACTAGACTGATCTGCTCCACCTGTATTGATTTAGGCAAACCATTTCCCCTCTATAAGTGACAGTCTTCACATCTGTTAAACAGGAATTCTCTGTGTTCCTTACCTGATTGTGAACATCAATCAAATAAAAATTTGTGGAAGTGTTCTGAATCTAAGAGGTTATCAAAAAAAAAAAAAAGAAGAAGAAGAAGAACATCTCAAGGCTATAATTTCATCCACAGCATTCATTTCATATTTTCATTTAACGAAATATCAAATATTTAATCATTTTGGATGCAATCAAGTTGAAACAAATGAATACACTAAATAATTAAATTGGTACACATGGATTGCACCCTTGAGCATTGGTTACTGCCAGAATCAACTCAAATTCATGATCTCTCGTTGAAGGATTTCAGATTATCTTCCTTGACAGATGAAGAAGTTTGAAAATAATCTAAAACACAAGCTTACTTTTCACAATCAATTGAACCTATTTATTAGATTGTTTTAACTTAAATGAAAAGAAGTCAAACTTAGAGGCATTTTACAAAAGTCACTATAAAAGTTCCATTGTGTATTTAAGGCTGAGCATGAAAACTTTTATCCGAGCTAAGGGGATACAGAACTTGAACCTGAACAGACATATGTTTTATAAGATCATTTGAAGGCCTCGAGTTTTCTGCTGCAGCTGGAGCAAGAAGATACTTTTCTTCCAAGGGGAACAAGAAACATCTGAGAAGTCACTGAAATGTTTTAGTGTGTCTTACACACCGAATGCACCCTTTTTGAAAAGAAGACTCACTCGCTACCCATTAGACATGCCAAGGGCATCTCGTTAAATGTCCTGTCTTTAGAAACAGATTTGCAAGCCAGAATGTTCCAACCCTGCAGTTGGATTGTAGTTTTTAGCCTTCACAAGTTTGGCCTTTGAGCAGAACTTGAGAAAGGAAGAAAGAAAAAAAGGCAAAGAATAAAGAAGAAAAGCAAAATAAATCAAAAGCAGCTTTCTTGGTAACACCAATGTCTCCAAGGTCACATGCAAAAGGACTGGGGCTCTAATGATATCAATTAGGCCTGACCTGCTGGGACATTGGAGGTATATTCTACCCACAGAATCTGCTCAAGTCCATATGTAAAAGGTCATTAACTTGGTACAAACATTACAAATTATTGACCAAGGGTGCCTTCTCTACCCCTGAAACTTTCAACATTCCAAAATAAATCATAACCAGGAATGGTTTCATGTGGACAAGCTAATTCCACTTAAAATTTCCTTCCTAAATCAAGGATATCATTATTTCTTAAAAAGTATCATTGTGTTTTCAATGTAGATTGAACCACACATGCCAGCACATGCAACAAAGGCAACTGCCTGCTTTTCTCAGCTTAGTTTCCCAGTTGGTATGGGGGATAGGTGACTCCACCACTAATGTGAGGATTCCCCAAAACATTCCCTTCCTTGGCTGATCTCTCTCAAGACACCGTGGGTGTCTTCGCAGCAGTGGGGCTGCATTTGACAAAGCAGAAACTGTAAGCGATTTAATAAAGGCTCAAATTCCAGTATTTGTGTGGGAATATGTTGGCAACCCTTCAGAAAGATGTCAGCTCTCCCAGGGCTGTGTTTAGGATGCCATGGCCACCTGAAAGCATGCTCACAGGCTGACAACCAGCGGCTCTGCTGGCCACTCTTCCTCTGACAACAGGCCTCATGCTGAAACCGCAGAGATTTCCAGTCTTCAGAGAGAAACTTTGCCAACCCAGGCAAACAAAACATAATCCTGTTACATAAATCGATTTGATTTGTGGTCCAACTATGTCTTCAGTGTTTGACAAAATGCTAAATTATCCAAGAAGGGAGTTTCCTATGATAAGACTATATCTCTCCACTATACCTCCACAAAACCTTGTTCAGAAGCCTGTGTTATTAATCAGGTGTGTGATTTGAAGCAACTTTTTTTCTGTTCCTGTGCCTCAGTTTCCTGGGTGTTAAAAGGAAGTGAATGGGGAATTAGATGGGTCCGAAGCCCCACTTATACTGATTTTAAGTGACCACTTGACTCTCCTCTCAGTTCCTTTTCTTGGGTTATGTTACACGTCACAATACTAAACATTTTTTCAGGGCATGTGAAGGAATAAATTAAAAATAATCATGTGTTTAAAAATAAGTTTCTTCTGGGGTAGATGGTGGAGTAGGGAGCTTGAGGACTCAACCCTTACTCCCAAACAGCTAGTAAACGGGAGAAATTCTCTAAAACATCTGCTCTGGGGTTCTGGAGGCAGAAGGACATTGTACAGTACCTGGCAAAGACCAGGAGGAAGAAGCTGGTAAACAATGGTTTATATATAGAGAAAGTAGATCTATCCATGTTGTGGCTTCTGGTGCCCATCCCCCACTCTCGTGGCAGGTTGCCTTGAGAATCAGACCCTGTTTAAATGCTGCTATCAGAAGGGACATAAAAATCCTCTTCTCCAAGGACAGGAGGATGTGGCCAAGCACTTATCACAGTTTTTGATTGGCAGATTTATATTGCTGGGTCTTAGCTCTTAGCTATTGTTTCACCCCATTTCATACCAAAGCTAGGTGGCTGCAATCATCATTTCAAACCTGTTCATGACAGGGGCAGAGGTGTTGGAGATTTAAAGACATGGTACCTACTGTAAACTGCAGAAAACAATTTGCCAAAAGGCACCATCTCCTGGGCAGTGGAGGAAAGCACAACTTCAGGGAGCTGTCAAAAACTTTTTGATGACTCTCCTGATCTTCTCCCCAGGGCACTTTGGATCTTGATTCTGCCCTTTTCTTGGCCTTCTTTTAGTTGAGAAATACTGAGTTGGGGAAGTTCTTGCTGGGGTTACTTTCCTTCCAGAATTTGCCCTCCAGGCAAAAGCAGCATGAGACAATGAAAAGAGTGCAAAAGGCCTATAAAGTCTGTACACAAAAAACAGAACAGATCAAGGTTCCTGGAGAAGGAACAGAGGAAAGGAAGCTTTCTCTCCTGGAAGGTGAAACAGTTGCACAAATAGTGCAACCTGATAAATTGTGCTGCATATCCAGGGCAATAATCAGATGAAGAAGAGCTGAAAAAAAAAATGTAATCAGTTAAACAAGGAATATTCTAAATGTCTAGAATAGGGTGAACCAAGTGTAAAAGAAAAACCATAACACAAAGCCAATCAGCGATAAAACCATAGGTGTGAGAGAGAAACTGACCTGCAGGATAAGTTCACCAAGATAATCAGATGCCTAGACATTAGCAAAAAAATACAAGCCATACTAAGAAACAAAAAAATATGACCCTGTCATATTCAGAAGAGACACAGAATTTGGAACTAAGCAAAGATACTCAAACTAATCTCTTAAATCAACTCAAGAAGATAAAGGAAAATATGGCTAAAGAGGGAAAAGATGTTAAGAAGACACTGGGTGAGCATGAGGAAGAATTTGAAAGGATAAAAATAAATTAATGGGACTTATGAGAATGAAAGGCACAATAGAAGATACTAAAAGTATAGCAGAGGCATATAACAGCAGATTTGAGCAGACAGAAGAAAGACTCAGAAAACTAGAAGATAGGAAAATTGAAATCTTATAGAAAGAAGAACAGATAGAGAAAAGAATGGAAAATACTGAGCAGGATCCCAGGGATTTGAATGGCAGTATGAAACACACAAACATACATAGCATGGGTGTCCCAGAAGGAGAAGAGAAGTGAAAAGGGGCAGAAAGAATATTTGAGAAAATTATAGCAGATAATTCCCCAACTCTTATAAAAGATACATGTCAAAAAACTCAACAAAATCCAAACATAATAAATCCTAATAGACCTATTATGACACATACTAATCAGAAAATCCAATGCCTAAGGTAAGAGGAGAATCCTGAAAGCAGCAAGAGAAAATTGACTTGTTACGTACAAGGCAACCACAATAAAACTAAGTGTTGATTTCTCATCAGAGACCATGGAGGTGAGAAGCAATGATATGATATATTAGAGGTACTGAAAGAGAAAAACTGCCAGCCAAGAATTCTTTATCCAGCAAAACTGCCCTTGGAAAATGAGGGGAAGTTTAAAATACTCATAGATAAACAGAAACTCAACAGTTTCTTGAGAAACAGATATTCTCAAGAAGAGAACTGCCCTACAAGAAATATTAAAGGGATTTCTGTAAGCTGAAAGGAAAATACATAAGAGAGAGGTTTGGAGTAAAGTGTAGAAATGAGTATTATCAGTGAGGGTAACTAAAAGAATAAAAAGAAGAGGCAAAAGTAAAATGTGACATATAAAAACCAAAGGATAAAATGTTTGAAGTACTTTCTTTAGAGTAATAACACTAAATGTTAATGGATTAAACTCACCAATTAAAGGGCAAAGCTTGGCAAAAATGGATAAAACATTACGATCAAATTATAATGAGACTCACCTTTCACCCAAAGACACAAATAGGGCTGAAAGTAAAAGGAAAGGTAAGAAAAAGATATTCCACACAAATGGTAACCAAAAAAATAATGATGGTAGCTTTAATAATACTGGATAAACTAGACTTTAGATGCAAAACAGTTACAATGGAATGAAGGTGGAAATAAATAACAGGGAGAGAATTGGAAAATTCACAATATGTAGAGGGTAACATGCATGCTCTTAAAGAATCAGTTGGTCGAAGAAGAAATGGCAAGAGAAATCAGTAGATATCTCAAGGCAAATGAAGCTGAGAATGCATTATGTCAAAACTGATGTGATGCAATGAAGGCAGTGCTGAGAGGAAAATTCATAGCCCTAAACACCTCCATTAAAAAAGAATAAAGAGCTAAAATCAAAAACATAACTGCACACCTAGAGGAAATAGAAAAATAACAGCAAAGTAATCCCTAAGCAAGGAGAAGAAAACATAGAGCAAAGACAATAATAGATATAAATGAAACTGATATTAAAAATTTGGTAGAGGAATTAACAAAATGAAAATTTGATTCTTTCAGACAATCAATAAAATCCCTTTGCTAGACTAACAAAGAAAAAAAGGAGGATGCAGACAAATAAAATCAGAAATAAGATGGATATTACTACTCACCCCAGAGAAATAAAAGGACTACAAGAGGATACAATGAACACCTGCAATGCCAAAAAATTAGACCATCTGGATGAAATGAACAAATTCCTAAAAACAAATGAGCTCTGGAAAAAAAGCAGAAGACCTCAACAGACCAATTACATGTAAAGAGATTGACTCAGTCATCAAAAATCTCCCTACAAAGAAAAGCCCTGGACCAGTTAGCTTCACCGGTGAATTCTACCAATCACTCCATGAATAATTAGTATCAATCCTGCTCAAACTCTTCCAAAAAATTGAATAAGAGAGGACATTACCTTATTCATTCTATGAAGTGAACATCACCCTAATACTAAAGCCAGATAAAGATACTACAAGAAAAGGAAATTACAAACCAATTACCCCAATGAACATAGATGCAAAAATCCTCAAAAATATTTGAAAATTGAATCCAACAAGACATTGAAATAGTCGTTCACCACGATCCTGTGGGTTTTTTTCCCTGGTATGCAAGAGTGGTTCAACCCAAGAAAATCAAAGGGGCTACTTAACTCCTGGTCTGAATACTGCAGAACCCAGAGCTCTTTCCAGGGAGTGGACCCAGTGTCCAGATAATGGTCAATGGTTCCATTAATCTAGAAAAATTTTCTCTCATTTAAACCCATCACCAGAGAGGCTGCAGGCCTGTCCTGCAATGCCCATTGGCCACTAAGGGAACTCACAGATGGACCAGGTTTTTGTATATATGGTAGGACATGATACCAAGCAGAGCTTTCATTCCCAAATATCCAATCTGAGTGACTTTTCATAGTACCTGATGTTGTTATAAGTTTTTTAAAATTTTATTTTAGTAACATTAACACCTAAAATTTCCCCTTTAACCAATTCAGATATCTAATACAATGGTGTCGATTTCATTCACAATGTTTTGTAACCATCACCATCACCCATTGCCACAACTTTCCCATCATCTCCAACAGAAATTCTGTACCAATTAAGCTGTACCACCCCCATTGCTAGCCCTCACCTGTCCCTGGTAACCTGTATTATTGTCTCTGACTCTTTGAGTATGCTTGTTCTAATTATTTCATATCAGTGAGATCATATTATATCTGACATTTTGTGTGTCTGGTTTATTTCACGCAACATGGCATCTTCAGGTTTCATCTGTGTGGTCACATGTATTAGTACCTCATTTCTTTTCATAGCTACATAATATTATGTTGTATGTATATGCCATATATTACTCATGCATCCATCTTTTGACAATTGTGGAAATGTCACTATGAACATTGGTAAGCAAATATCAGATTGATTCTGCACTTTCAATTGTTTTGTGTATATACTTAGATGTGGGTTTGTCATACAGTAATTCTATCCCTAACTTTCTGAGGAATCACCAAACTGTTTTCCATAGGGATTGCACTATTTTACATTCCTACAAAAATGTATGAGTGTTTCTGTTTCTCCACTTCCATTCCAACACCGGTAATTTTTTATTTTGTTAATGGTAACCATTCTAGTGGGGAATGAAGTGGTATCTCATGCTTTGGATTTGCATTCACTGTTCACTAATGATGATTAGCATCTTTTCCTGTGCTTTTTGGCCATTTGTATACCTTCTTTGGAGAAATATCTATTCAAGTCTTTTGACCATTTTTAAATTGGTTTCTTTACTTTCTATTGTTGAGTTGTAGGATTTCTTTATAGATTCTTAAAGTTGAACCCTTATCAGATATGTGGTTTCAAAATGTTCCCATGATGAAGTCCTTTGCTGCACAAGTTTGTTTCCTGGGGACATTTTTGTATGTACGTGTTTGCCAGCTGCTTGGGTTCTGCCCTGGGTCTATATGGCCTTCGGTCCCTGTGCCTGCATGTGTGGATGATTCTAACTTGCTGCTGTGAGTGGCTCTGTGGTCTGCACCCACGGAGGGAGTTACCCAGACCTGGTGCCACCATGTGACTCCAAGCTGCTGCAGGATGGAGGGAGGAGAGAGCTCTGAATTGGCAGTTCTGAGTCGCAGCTCTCCTACCTTTTAATCGTTTTTTTTCCCCATGTTTTTAAACTTTTTCTTCAATTCAGCATTCATGGAGTCCTCTAGTCTCTATCATCCTCTAGAGTTCCTTTTATTAGTTATTTCTGAGGAGGGACTTTGTCTTACATTGCTATCTTGATAACATCATTCATCTGTTTTGAGGTATTTGGCTAAATTTGCAGTCCATTTTTTCTTATCTCTCTGTGATGTTGACTTGTCTGACCCAAACTTTCTCCTCCTCATGTAGGAAAGATGCATAATCTTGTACTCAGAGGGTACTTTGGTTTGGACTGGCTCATTTGGCTTACTTTGGTCCTTTAAACATGTCTCTGAACTAGCTATGCTCCCCATGTCCTCATCACTGGCCAGAAGACTGATGTCATTAGGCTGCAGTCAATGCTTAGTGAGAATATGAATCATGAACTACAGCATCTGAGAAACTGTAATTGCTGCAGACATATTCACAGAGACAGAATACCCCATGATTTTTGGACAACCATTTCTTCCTGCCTCTTGACTTATTTCTCTGATGCCTCCTTTTCTGACTCTTAATTGTCATCTCCTTCCACTTAGCCAAAATTCTAGTATGGGAATGTTGTGTTGAAGATTCCTGAGAGTTTTAAGCCAAAGATAATTCTGCCAGTGTGTGATAAGAGTACCAGTTTTCCATTCTTTTGGATCGAGGCATTAATTATTCAGCAGAATTCCCACCTTTCCCTTTGCAGGCTGAATGGAGAAATGGTGAAGACAGTGCATTCAGAGCACAGGCTGAACCCCAGCTCTTTAACTTCTTAGCTGCATACCTTGGGTTTAGTACTTAATGCTCTGTGCTGTAATCTCATCTGCAAGAGGGTGAGAGTTAACCATGGGCCTAACTCCTAGAGTGACATTGTACATATTATGCAAATGTGCCAATACATGTAGAGTAATGGCAAATAGTAAACATTCAAAGAGTTCATCAGGTGCAGCTATTGTTACTTCTTGACCCTTCCTAGGACCCCATATTACTAGTGGTTTCTTACTATGACTCTGCCCACCCCATGCAGATACCCACTGTGGAGCCCATAGCCAACCCCACCTTGGGCATCTATGCTCTCAGCTCTTATGGGAAATAAGAGTAGGACAATTTACTTGACTATGATTGTAACTCATTAAAATATAATATGCTTGGTTTTCGTTGATTACGTAATTAAATTGAGCTCTGTGTTCTTACTGTTTCCCATTTAAAAACCTAGAGAATGGAATAATTGAAACAGTTTAAATTTATTTTTGTGATTTAATTTAGCATTTAGGTACAGTAGTTTCTCAATCAATAAAGAGGGCTTTCCTTGACTATTCTGAAACTCATGATCTGTTCGCTGAACATGTGCATTTGTAACTCACCCAACAATATATTTGTCACTATTATTAGTTACCCAGAGACTCCTAGCTTATTGAGGATGAACTATTTAGAGTGGAGGCTTCAATGTGGCTACAACTTTGGGTTTTGAGGATTGACCACACTGGCCATGCAGAAATATGCACAGAATACTAAAGTTAGATAGTGTTCTAATCCTTCTTTGCCGTGTACATCACGTGTCTTTCCTCACAGCAGAAACTTTACCATTCACCAAAATTGCATGGTTTCTTTTGCCTCAGATTATTTTTAGTGCTTCCTTCTAGCCTCATGATATTCATGTTTAGAGCCGAGGTCCTTTACTTTTCCCCTCCTTCAATGTAAGGTATAGGAAAGCTGGTCATTCTCTTGCCCATCACATGCGGACGCTGGATTTTGGAAATACAGGGCATATATGAATGCTTGTGCCAGACTTCAGCCACAATGTTTGGCGCATTCGCTGGACAGGGGCACACACTGAGGAGCACAGCGGTGCTGTGGGGAGGGTTCCTCCTGCTAGGTCTGTGACATAGTGGCCCCACCAGTCCATGCTCTGCCATCCCTTTCCTTTTCCTCACCTTGCACTGGCTTCATAGCACTGTTTTAACCTGTGCTCTACTCCATTTAACTGCACCGAGCAGTTCCATTTAGGAATTGAGGTGGTGGCTTAAATTCAGTGTGAGCACCATAAATGACATTTTCATGTGTCCCTTCTCCATTTTCCATTTCTGCAAATGTTTTCACAGACTAGATGGCTTTTCAGTCCTCAT